>JADBJO010020298.1:0-15000 GCA_016801955.1 Conus betulinus
TGCCACAGGGGGCGCCATGGTACTGTCTCCGTGTGTTATTTGTTGCCACAGGGGGCGCCATGGTACTGTCTCCGTGTGTTGTTTTTTTTTTGCCACAGGGGGCGCCATGTCTCCTCGCTTGCACAATGCAGGTACTGTCTCCGTGTGTTGTTTGTTGCCACAGGGGGCGCCATGGTACTGTCTCCGTGTGTTGTTTGTTGCCACAGGGGCGCTCCGCGGTAGCTTGTCGCTTTCCTTGGTGGCCTTTTGCTTCTGTTAGACATTCACTGGCTTGTTGTCATGAAGTCTTCTTCCTTTTTTTTCTTATTTCCTTTTCTAGCTTCTTTAGTAGTTGTTGTTTTCTCCTTTTTTCTGTGTACGCAAGCTGATACTCATGCGGACACTCCCTGTATAGACTAGCAAGGATTAATCCCATCTACCCAACAAAGGGAATGCAGTTTTGCGTGTATGACCGTTCTTTTAACCCCGCCATTAAGGCAGCCATTCTCCGACTTCGGGGAAGGTACATGCTATGTGTAACGTGTGCTACATGCTATGTGTAACGTGTCATCCATACCAACGGTCAAACTGACCTTCTCTTCGAAAGTTGGTGGTGGGATTTGACGTGTGTGCAAGATGTTATGCGTGCGTTCACACACGGAACTTCGGTGTATAATCTCATTCGAAGGAATGTATGGGAAATGGAGTCAGAACCAATGTTAACTCCGAGGGAAAAATTCCTCTGTACCGTAACGGCCCGGCGGAGACTCGAACCCGCAACACTCGGATCACCGAGAGTCCGGTGCTCTACCACTGAGCTATTCCGGCACCCTTTAGCTGTTGTTGTTGTTGTTGTTGCTGCTGCTGCTGCTGCTGCTGTTGTTGTTGTTGTTGTTGTTGTTCTTCTTCTTCTTCTTCTCTTCTTCTTCTTCTTGTTCTCGTTTGTTGCCGTCGTCATCGTCGTCGTCATCGTCGTCGTCATTGTTATTCCATGTATTAAATCAGTTTCTTGTTAGTGAAGCAGAGTGGGCTATTTGACATGTGTGTGTGTGTGTGTGTGTGTGTGTGTGTGTGTGTGTGTGTGTGTGTGTGTGTGTGTGTGTGTGTGTGTGTGTGAGAGAGAGAGAGAGAGAGAGAGAGAGAGAGAGAGAGAGAGAGAGAGAGAGAGAGAGAGAGAGAGAGAGTGTCGGTGTTCATTTTGTTCCTTAGTTATGACTGTACAATAATGTTTCAATGTAATTATTCTGACCTCTGTATCTGTCCCGCTGAGTTGTACTTTATTACCACTCTTTCTACATAAAAAAATGTGTCTGTGTCCTGATATGCTTATTTCATTGCCACTCATTATTCAAGGAAACAAAGCAATCTATTTCTACGACATCGATCTGAATACACAGGTCTTGCTTTGATGGTGTGTGTGTGTGTGTGTGTGTGTGTGTGTGTGTGTGTGTGTGTGTGTGTGTGTGTGTGTGTGTGTGTGTGTTTTGTTTGTTTTTTGTTTATACATTTGACTGGCTGTCTGACTTCTCTTCTTACGTGCATATCATAATAAGACAATTGTTGAGTACTGAGACCTATATTTGCATAGTTCAAACTCTCTGTCTTCCTTCAGTGCATCTCTTAAAACAACTCTCTTCACCTATCAATAGCAATTCTTTCTTCCCCTTCTCCATCAAATTAATTCTCCGACGCGCGCGCGCGTGTGTGTGTGTGTGTGTGTGTGTGTGTGTGTGTGTGTGTGTGTGTGTGTGTGTGTGTGTGTGTGTGTGTGTGCGTGTCCTGTTGTGTGCGTTGTTGCAAGACAGTGTGTCAAGTCAAAATGACCGTTTTCGAGGGTTAAAGAATAAGCTGTCAAGCTTTTTTACGTCCTTCCCTGATAAAAAAGAAACAAACATAGCATGTCAGGGGGAAATTGCAAATAACACATTTGAAAAGCACATAAATTCGCCCATGCACATATGTACATTACTCATATTACATCATATGAAATGATAAGAAACAATTCTTGGATTATAATTTCAAACGTAGATAAGTAGATGAAGTTCTCAACTCGGAAGAGCTATCAATCACAGCTTAACAGCAAGAGCAGAATAAAAGTACACCCCAAACGAATAATACAAACGAGTTATTAAAAAAACAACAACAACAACAACAACAACAACAACAACAACAACAAAACAACGCGTTTTCGACGTACTGATCTCTTTACCGCGGGAAGAACAAACATTAGAAACGTCAAAGAAACAAAATCTCTCTCTCTCTCTCTCTCTCTCTCTCTCTCTCTCTCTCTCTCTCTCTCTCTCTCTCTCTCTCTCTCTCTTCTTCTTCTTCTTCTTCTTCTTCTTCTTCTTCTTCTTCTGTGACCAACATTATCTCGTGTTTCGGTCCTGTCCAGTGACTGACCTTATGTTGTGCATTGTGTCTGTCCAATGCTGTCGGAAGGAGCCGGACGTGTTGGTGCTGGCTACAACTACTACACTGAGGCCATTTCAGAAGGCCCAAGTTCCTCCCACGTGTACGCTGAAGTCATGGACTGTCACAGTTCCTATGGCAACGACTCCGGTGAGTTGCATTAGTCAAGTCAATTCAAGTCAAGAACTCTTTATTATCACCAAAGATGGATTAACAGTGGCCATAAAAACATGGCTATGGATCTACATTTATCAACTTACAAATCAGACATACCCATCCATCCCCACCCATCCATCCACCCACCCACTCTGACACACAAAGTAATGTAACACACACATGTGTACAAATAAGCTTTCTGGACCGGATCATTGAAACTTCAGTTTTGATTCAGGAGTTTGGCGGAATCGGTAACAAAACTGATTTTAATTCTATTTGTTTTGAATTTTGGAATGTGGAATCTTCGTCCAGATGGTACAGCATTGTAGTTTGTTTTGAAAGAACATGAGAACTGTGGGCAGCAATCTTCACAGCTTTTTGTGTGACACGACATTCATACAGTTTATCTAACTGTTCTTGTTTTTTGCCAATAATCTTTCCACATGTATTCACCATTCTGTTTAAAAGGTTTTTGTTTTTTTTAAGCTAAGATTTCCAAACCAGCCAAAGGGCAGCACTGACTATACGAAACAACGATAAAACATATTCAAGATGTCCTTTTCAACAGCAACAGACGAAGTTTCTGAAGACAGCATATTCAAAATTGGCATTTTTTTTGGTAGACAAATTGAGTATTTGCATTAAAATTCAGGTTATCATCTAAAATAGTACCGAAATATCTATATTCACTTACACGTTGCTCTGTGGTGTTTTCGATATGCAAGTTAGATTGAGCAGAACGGGAGAAGGCTGGGGGTACTCGCTCTCTTCGTCTCATTTTCCATGCATTCGCCGTGGTGATGCACGCGCCGCTCAGTCAGTCTCCGAGGCAGCACTTTATGAGGAGCATATAACAACTGGTCGTGATCAGTTCATCAGAAGAAGAGAGGGTTTCTTTTTTTTTTTTGTTTTTTTGTTTGTTTGTTTGTTTGTTTTTGCTGTCCCATTTTTCTGTGCCACCTCAATGCATCCACGCCGCTCATTCCGACACCCCGTCCACAGCCACAGCCCGGTCAGTCTCGCCGCAGTCCCGGTATCGGCAATCCACAAGGAGCAGTCAATGTCAAGTCGTCAAGAGGCAACCCACCGGAAGAGACACTGCACTGCTGCCGAAACACTTAGGTGGTGTTCAGTGGCGCCTATTCTGATTTAACATACGCAGGACACCACCTGCTGAGCCCCCAACAGACGACAATAATTGCTTAGTCGCGGAGCCGGCGTGAGTGAGCTCTCCCTCCCGAGGGCGCCACCAGCGACAACCCCCATGGACTCGCCGATACCGGTGGCCCCAACAGAATCAAACCAGGCCACAGTCGTGGAGAGGACATCGAAACTGAGGTCACCATGAAAGCCGGTCGGGACAGAAAAATCCCATATGACTATGATAGGAATCGAACCCACGACCTCCCAGCCGGGAGTCCGCTAAGCTAACCACTTCGCCACGGCGGCTGGTCCAGAGGAGGAGAGTCACTTCCATGAAATCACCACCAGCAAGAACAAGAACTAGTTGTCTTTATGTAGACAGGAACCCCATAGTCTTTTGTTGTCCGTATTCACTGATTGTCTTTTGTTGTCTCTATTCACTGATAATCTTTTGTTGTCTGTATTCACTGATAGTCTTTTGTTGTCAGTATTCACAGATAGTCCTTTGTTGTGTGTATTCACTGATGGTCTTTTGTTGTCTGTATTCACTGATAATCTTTTGTTGTCTGTATTCACTGATAGTCTTTTGTTGTCAGCATTCACGGATAGTCCTTTGTTGTCGGTATTCACTGATAATCTTTTGCTGTCTGTAGTCACTGATAGTCCTTTGTTGTCTGTCTTCACTGATAGTCTTTTGTTGTCTGTAGTCACTGACAGTCTCTTGTTGTCTATATTCACTGATAGTCTTTTGATGTCTGTAGTCACTGATATTCTTTTGTTATCTGTAGTCACTGATAGCCTCTTGTTGTCTGTCTTCAGTGATAGTCTTTTGATGTCTGTAGTCACTGATATTCTCTTGTTGTCTGTCTTCACTGATAGTCTTTTGATGTCTGTAGTCACTGATATTCTCTTGTTGTCTGTCTTCACTTATAGTCTGTTGTTGTCTGTAGTCACTAATAGTCTTTTGTCGTCTGTATTCAGTGATAGTCTCTTGTTGTCTGCATTCACTGATCATCTTTTGTTGTCTGTATTCACTGATAGTCTTTTGTTGTCTGTATACACTGTGTTGAATTTGGAAGTCTTTTGTAATGAGTATTCACTGTGCTGAATTTGAAAATAGTCAGTAGAGAGCTGTGAATCCTAACAGCACAGTGTCTGCATTATAAAGAATGACTGGGATGTTCATCGGTTCAGTTCGCCCTGGCTAAGGCTATGTCAGGCCAACTGACAAAGGCTAGAGTACCGAGGCTCAAGATGTTGTTTCTGCTCTGCATAGTTACGCGGGTATTGTCTTCAGTCGTGACAAGATCCTAGTATAACACCATCAGTCTCCCAAATCCCTCGAAGTCGGAATGTGGCTGCCCACGTTGTGGGGTAATCAAAAATGGTCACACACATAATGTTCTCATCCCTAGCTGATGCATTTGTACCATAGTGTTCAAGTACTTCGGCTGTTCGGGTGATCCCTGCAGTCTTTTAGCTAGGGTACGGCAACACCAACAACAACAACTTAATCACCACCCGTGTTTATACCTGTCCATGATGATGATGATGATGATGATGTATTTCGGGGGCCGGAATAGCTCGGTAGAGCGCCGGACTCGTGATCCTGGGGTCGCGGGTTCGAATCTCTGCCGGGCCGTTTCGGTACAGGGGGATTTTTTTCCCTCAGAGTTAACATTGGTTCTGACTCCATTTCCCATACAGTCCTTCGAATGAGACTATAAACCGAGGTTCCGTGTGTGAACGCACGCATAACATCTTGCACACACATAAAATCCCATTACCAACTTTTGGAAGAAAAAAGCCAGTTTGGCCGTTGGCATGGATGACACGTTACACATAGCATGCACCCTGCGTGAGAAATGGTAAGAATGAAGGAAGTAAGGAAACTGAGTGAACGATATTGAACGATACTGACTGGATGACACGGGAAACGACTGAATGAAGCACCAGCTGGCAGCTCTTCAGTCGGCACTACCAGGTAGGCAGCCCGTTGTGTAAACGAGTGTGGATTGTAAAGCGCTTAGAGCTTGGTCTCTAGCCGAGAATAGGCGTTATATAAGTATTCAGTAGTAGTAGTAGTAGTAGTAGTAGTAGTAGTAGTAGTAATATCATTATCATAAGTATCATCATCATCATTATTATTATTATTATTATTGTTGTTGTTGTTGTTGTTATAATCATTATTATTTCTATTGCCGCCAACCAGGCAAGCAGTGACGCTGTGTGTGTGAAGTAATGAGTTATACACACAACACCTACAGTGAAGTAATGAGTTATACACACAACACCTACAGTGAAAGTAATGAGTTATACACACAACACCTACAGTGAAGTAATGAGTTATACACACAACACCTACAGGTCCAGCCCCGGGAGACCAGCGTGGTCAGTATGACGGACTTGACGTCACTCAGATGGCGCCGTCTGTGTACACCAGGCTGAGACGATAGATTGACCAACAAGCTGGGTGAGTACAGCGTTTCTGTGTGCAGCGATCAACTGAGGGTCAAAATGATCGGTTGATGCACACTAACTCTTTCCGAACATTTACTATGGAGCTATTTTTGTTTGAGCATACGCAGTGTGACAATTTATACAATCATCGCTTGCACAGCACGTTTAGCAGTTTGCTGTATTGTTAATTTCTATGTTGGATTTATGATTTAGTATGATAAACACCATCTAAACATAGAGTCGATACTAACACCTAAAATTAGTTTTGGTCTTAGAGTGAAAAAAAAAATCTTTTTTTTTTTTTTTTTTTTTTGGCATTCCTATGCATTCAAATAGTGGACGGCACGTACGGAAAAAGTTAGAAGACAGGGCTGGTACTCTGTGCATATGCTAAAGTGAAGACAGCTCTGATGGGTTGGTATGATTATGTTTCATTGAAGGTTGGTATCTGTTAAGTTAAAGACAGTTCCAGTGAGTTGGTGTATGTTAAATTGAAAACAGCTCTGGTAGGTTGTTTATTTTATATTGAAAACAGCTCTGGTAGACCGTGTGAGTAAAATCGAAGACAGCTCTGGTAGGTTGTATACGTTATAAAAACAGCTGTGGTAGACTGTGTATGTTAAAATGAAAACAGCTCTGGCACGTTGTGCGTGTTAAATTGAAAACAGCTCTGGTAGACTATGTATGTTAAATTGAAGACAGCTCTGTTAGGTTGTGTAAGTTAGATAGAAAACAGTTCTGGTAGACTGTGTATGTTAATTGAAGACAGCTTTGGTACGTTGTGTGGTTAAATTGAAGATAGCTCAGGTAGGTTGTGTGTGTTTAAATTGAAGACAGCTCTGGTAGGTTGTGAATGTTGAATTGAAGACAGCTCTGATAGGTTGTGTGTGTTAGATTGAAGACAGCTTTGGTAGTTGTATGGGTTAAATTGAAGACACCTTTGGTAGGTTGTGTATGTTAAATTGAAGAAGCCTTGGTAGGTTGAGGTTTGTCAAATTGAAAACAGCTCTGGTAGGTTGGTACAGTTTAAACTGAAGACAGCTGCAGTAGGTTGGTATATGTTAAATTGAAGACAGCTCTGGTAGATCGCTGTATGTTAAATTGAACACAGCTTGTAGGCCGGTGTATGTTAAATTGAAGACAGCTCTAGTAGACTGGTGTATGTTAAATTGAAGACAGCTCTAGTAGACTGGTGTATATTAAATTGAAGACAGCTTCAGTAGCCTGGTGTGTATCAAATTCCAGACAGCTCTGGTAGGTTTTGTCATTTAAAGTGAAGACAGCTCTGATAGGTTGTGCATGTTAAACTGCGGAAACTATGGTAGATCCGTGTATGTTAAACTGAAGACAGGTCCGGCCAGTTGAGGTTTGTTAAACTGAAGACAGGTCCGGCCAGTTGAGGTTTGTTAAATTGAAGACTGGTCCGGCCAGTTGAGGTTTGTTGAATTGAAGACAGCTCTAGCGGGTTGGTAAATGTTTAATTAGAGACAGCTGCAGTGGGCTGTGCATGTGAACCTGAAGACAGCTTTGGTGGGGATGGTGTTTGTTGTATTGAAAAGATTTTGCTGGGATGGTGTATGTTAACTTGAAGATAGCTCTGGTAGGCTGATGACTTCTCTCTCTCTCTCTCTCTCTCTCTCGCCTCTCTCTCTCCTCTCTCTCTCTTCTCTCTCTCTCTCTCTCTCTCTCTCTCTCTCTCTCTCTCTCTCTCTCTCTCTCTCTCTCTCTCTCTCTCTCTCTCTCTCTCTTAATACCTTGTCGTTTGAATTTCTACGATGGACATTTGTGACGAACGTTTAGTCTTATTTCATGGTATAAAACGATCATGCATGCTGCCACATGCCCACTCTTTACAAGGTATGAGTGAATTGGCGCACCATACTCTAGGCCACACTGAAACTCTGGCTTTTTTTAATCAACCCCTAAAATGTAAAGTATATTCCTGTTGTACATGTCTACACAGAACACATATATCATTATACGACAGCGAGCGAACGGGGCACGGAGAAAAGAGAGTAACACTCAACTAAATAAGTAATCAGTACGCCATGCATGAAGTCAAATAGAAGCCCAGACTCCTCTATAGCACGTGTCTATTTTGAACTGCGAGTTAAATAAGTGTTACTCTGCGCGTGTTTTGCCGTGTTTATTTGCATTTTCTTTGGCGCTGGTAAGTTAAGCAAATGTTTTCGTCTCCTGATGCCTATAAATCTGCTTTTGTGTGTCTTTCATAGGTCTAATGCCCTGCCCAGAGTTCAAGACGAAGCAGCAGTATAGCGTGAGGCGAAGAATTCTGGGAACAGCCGGAGGATGCCATATGACATCAGCACCACTGGCACTGCTTGTCACTGGTGACAGCGTCAGGGCTCGCAGAATTGTCATGTTCCATTGCTGATCGTGTCGGGTTCCAGAGTGACTTCAGGCATCAGTAGAAGAAGAAGAAGAAGAAGAAGAAGAAGAAGAAGAAGAAGAAAGAAGAAGAAGATGATGATGATGATGATGATGATGATGATGATGATGATGATGATGATGATGATGATGATGATGATGTGATGATGATGTACAGAAAAGGAGAAGAGGAAAAAGAAGATTATGATTATGATAATGGCGATGATTGCGATGATAACGAGGAGGAGGAGGAGGAGGAGGAGGAGGAAGAGGGAGGAGGAGGAGGAACAAGAAGAACACAGCGACGTCGTCGTCGACGACGACGACGACGACGACAACGACGAAGAAGAAAGAAAGAAAGAAAGAAAGAGAAAGAAAGACAGACAGATAGACAGACAGACAGACAGAAAGAAAGAAAGACAGAAAGAAAGAAAGAAAGAAAGAAAGAAAGAATACAGAGGGAGGAGAAGAAAAAAAAAAAAAAAGAAGAAGAAGAAACATTATGATAATAATGACGATAGTGATTATGATGGTGATATCATTGTGTACATTCCCAGTTTTCTGTTTTTGTTTTTTTTTTTTTTAAATGTCAATAAATGATTACTCACTTACATTCCTATAATAATGTTGATCGATTACTTGGATTGAGAACGTGAGATGAAGTTTTGCTTGTTTATTTTTAAATGTTTCCCACCTTCGCACACACACAAAAAAACATGTGTCCACTCAGAGATTTAAAAAAATGATGCCTGTGTATGTTAATTTTCTGTATATTCCATGCATGTGATTCTCGTTACAGATTAGACGTAGATTAACGATCATTATCCAGTAATCATCATTGCAGAAAATCAGAATATCACATATTTTGTTGATAAACTTTGATTCTGTTTGTATTGTTATTATGTTTGAGTTACCCTGTTTGGCTGTTTCTTGCATGTTTGTTATTCATCTGTCTCTGTCTCTGTCTGTCTGTCTCTGTCTGTCTGTCTGTCTGTCTGTCTGTCTGTCTGTCTGTCTGTCTGTCTCTCTCTCTCTCTCTCTCTCTCTCTCTCTCTCTCTCTGTTACTATTTCTTGCACAAAGTTTACAGAAAGTGCGAATAATCTCGTAAAATGAACTGAACTCAATCACATGTCGCTTCAACCTCAAAAAACTAAATCCATGCTTATCACAACCAGGCAAAAAAGACAAAGTCTCACTTTTAAGTTTCCTCCAGTACATCTTAAAGATGAACCCATTGAACAGGTTACATACCTCAAAGTGTTAGGAGTAACAGTTGATAACAATATTAGTTGGCAAGCTCACATAACCTCACTATATTAAAACGTTTCACAGAATGTCTATCAACTCTCCAAAATCAAACGCTTCCTCGACCTGCATTCACGCAAGCTCTTTTTCCGGTCTCATATTCAATCATACATAGACTATGGATCTACTCTATGCGACTCTGCTAGCGATAACAACCTCAAACCATTGTTAAGCCTACCCAAGCGAGCACTCAAATTAGCCCTAAAAAGCAGTAGTCTTCTGGACTCGGGCTATAAAAAGGTTCAAGTTTTCCCCTTAAGTCTGAGATTAGAATGCAACAAAGGATTATAATGCACAGGATTGTGTCTGGGAAGGCACCCTCAACATTAGCTCACGGATCCTCAATTAAATTTCTCAAGGACTCTAGCCAAACTTGATGTCGCTGTTCCAAGAATTGACTTATTCAAATCCAGTTTAACATATTCACGCTCCTGTTTGTGGAACTCGCTCCCTGAACAGCACCTATGCGTATCAACCTTCCAACACCATTATTTCAACCATCTTATGTGCCATCACTAGTATATTCCCCAATAAACCCACCACCAGCCACCACCACCCTCTTTGCCTTATGTATGGTCCTGACCATTAAGAAAGTGTTTTGCACTTGAGAGGCACGTTATTCTGTTTAGTAAGTATGTCTTATGTGTGTACGTGTGCGTGTGAGTGAGTGAGTAAGTGAGTGAGTGTGTGTGTGTGTGTGTGTGTGTGTGTGTGTGTGTGTGTGTGTGTGTGTGAGTGTGTGTTTGTGTGTGTGTGTGTGTGTGCCCGCGCGTGTGTGCGTGTGTGCGTGCGTGCGTGCGTGCGTGCGTGCGTGCGTGCGTGCGTGTGTGTGCGTGTGTGTGTGTGTGTGTGTGTGTGTGTGTGTGTGTGTGTGTGTGTGTGTGTGTGTGTGTTGTTTCCTACTATCTCCTGCCTTCTTGCCATTATGTTGTTATGCTTGTATTCATATGCGTGCAGAAAATGGCTGGAACTAAAATAAGATGGGGAATAACAAAAATAGATTTTTTTTTTTAAAAGGAAAACGAGAGAGAGAGAGAGAGAGAGAGAGAGAGAGAGAGAGAGAGAGAGAGAGGGGAGAGAGAGAGAGAGAGAGAGAGAAGGGGGGGGGGGGGAGAGGGAGGAGAAAGAGGCGAGAGTGGGGTGCGGGAAAGAGCCACGTTTGGAACAATCTGACAATCAAAAAATACCAAGGAGATGCAAGACAATTGATTCTGAAGCGCCAGAAGACAAAAATAAAGCACAAACAGAGGGAAAAAGCATAATGATAGCCCAGTCACCACGGATAGGGGAGGGAGGATGTCATGTGGATAATCAATCAGTCATTCCAGCAGAGAGAGAGAGAGAGAGAGAGAGAGAGAGAGAGAGAGAGAGAGAGAGAGAGAGAGAGAGAGAGAGGACAAAATTCTTAATCTACGAGGATAATAGATAAGCACTGATGTGCTTTTGCTTTTTTTACATCCAGTCCACCGAGAGAGAGAGAGAGAGAGAGAGAGAGAGAGAGAGAGAGCGGAGAGAGAGAGAGAGAGAGAGAGAGAGAGAGAGAGAGAGAGAGAGTCGCATAAGAGTGGCCAATTTCAGCCTGTAAAGAAGGACAAGAACATCTCCATTAATCACGAGATCCAGCTCCTCGTGTACTGGTATATTTCATTTCCCTGTATGCATCAAGTCAAGTGAAGGTAAGTCAAGAGCACTTCATCATTTCCGAAAAGAAATTAAGAGTGACCGTATAAACATGTCTATGGCTTCTACATTTAGCAAATCACAAATCACATCCACCCATCCACCCTCACCCATGCACCCACACTCACCTACTCTCACACACACATAGAACGACATATATACACATATATACAGACAAGCTTTCTGAACCGAATCTTATTGAAGTTTAGTTTTTGGTTCAAGAGTTTGATGGAATTGGGAACGAGACTGTTTTCCGTTCTATTTGTTTTAATTTTCGAATTTGGAATCTTCGTCCAGATGATAAAACATGTTTTTTTTTGTTTGTTTGTTTTGTTTGTTTTTGTTTTTTTTTTTATTTTAAGAACATAAGAACTGTGGGCAGCAATGTTCACAGCTTTTTGTGTGACACACATTCATTCATATCAATTGATCTAACTGTTCTTTTTTTTGCCAATAATCTTTCCACATGTATTCACCACTCTGTTTAAAACGTTCTTGGTTTTTCGCGCCAAGATTTCGAAACCAGCATGAAAAGCCAAACAAACAGCACTGATTCAACCAAACAACGATAAAACATGTTTAAGATGTCCTTTTAACAGCATGAGACCGAATTTTCTGAAAACAATATAATCTAGATGGGCATTTTTTTCATAGATAAAGTGAGTATTTGCAAATTCAGGCTACCATCTAAAATAGTACCCAGATAACTGTATTCACTTACACGTTCCACTCTGGTGTTTTTCAATATAGGCTACAGGTGAGGAATAGGAGCTGGGTTTTTCTTCGAAAATCAATTACCATCTCCTTCGTCGTACTACCATTCAAATGTAGACAGTTGTCTTTGCACCATGTACAAAAACGTTCCACTTCTTGAAAATAAATGGCATCTGAATTTAACAGGCGCCTCAACATCCAATGGATGACAGTCTCCATGACCTTTCGGATATCGACCACTTCGTCGTCGGCTCACCAAGAGCAACTTAGTAAGGAAAGCAAGTCTTTCAGTCTTTGAATACTTAACAGAGTGAAAGGAAAATTGGTTCCTCAAAATTAACCCCAAATACAAAACGAATAAAGAAGCACGGACGAATTTTGTGGGCGGCTAAATTTCCAGGAACTGAAACTTCCATTCGGATTCTCTGCATCTTTCAATATCTTGCCATACCCCTAAACGAGCAATAGGCCTAAATGCACAGGCGCCTGAAACTCCCATCCCGAAGAAAACAGTTGTTTCAACATATATATGTGTCTGTGTGTCTGTCTGTCTGTCTGTCTGTCTGTCTGTGTTGAATAATTTAGTAGTGGGAGAAAGCCAGTTCCTCCATCATTATATCATGGCTTTGACAAAGATTTCAAGGGGAAAAAAGGGCGTGCAGGGAGTGGAGGGGGGTGGGTGGGGGGGTGGTGGGCAGGAATGAAACAAAAGTCAGGAGTATCTGTCATAGATTAAAAAAAAAATCCTTCACAAGCTGCCTATAGCAACCAACGTAACCCATTTTGAGGTCAAAACTATCAATGCTACTTGCTCCAAAGACAAAACTATTCATTATATTGCCTACTCCGAGGCCTTTCGTCTGCTAGGTCGGACTCGTTAGGGAGGCATGGCAAATTGTTTCTGTGATCCCTTGGCACGAGATATAGAGATATACCCCAGTCACCAGTTCCATGGTGACCCCTTGGCATGAGATAGAGATATACCCCAGTCACCAGTTCCATGGTGTTCTTACCACCAAGGGTTCATAAATGGAATCTAACGTAACCCCAAAGCAGCCAGAGAAGAGTACAAAATGAAACGGAAAGAAAGTGTTGTAAAGAAATGAGTTGCTGATAACTGAAATCATGTACTTGCTGATAACTAAAAATCATGTAATTCTATAAGGAGAAATGCTTGAGGATCCATTTAAGGATGCAAGGGAGTTCAAAATGTGTGAACAATCAGAGTGGTCAGCTAACTGTAAAATATTCCAAGCATTTTCGGCAGCTAAGAATTGCACAGCCTTTACTTGCATGTCGTAACTGAAGCAATCTCCCATCTCCTATCTATTTTACCGGTTTATCTTTTTTGTTCTTTTCTTTTTTCTTTTTTTTTTTTTTTTCTTTTTTTTTTTCTTTTTTTTCCCCTTTCCCCCCCCCCCCCCCCCCCCCCCCCCCCCCCCCCCCCCCCCCCCCCCCCCCCCAAATCTGATCCACTTATGGATGCGACATACATCTTTGATTGCAATAAAGAAAAATGTCTTTGGGACTTTTGTACCTCTGGATCGGGCTTATACACAGGAGATAATAATACTGTTTGGAAACACTCCATTCAGGTATAGAGCACTTCCGCACCTGTCCCCTCTTTCATCGCATATTCATTCCTGTTGTATCTTTCTTATCCTTTTAATCCCGAAATCGTGTACAAATTATGCCACCGGATTCAGACATGCGCTTGTTTTTTCTTTGAACAAAATAACGTGTTTTATCGATTTGCTGAATGTGCATATCAGTGACCATCAGGGGAGGTTAATCTGCTGCAAAAAATGGAGCCACAGCAGACGCCGAACGTAAAACGTTCACTGTATGATGTGAGTTTTACAATGTTTGGTAAACTTTTGGTGGGTTTACCCCTAAGTATGTCTTGAAATTTCTGAGGTATCATTTTCCCTTTGAGGTTAAAGGGTTCATAGTACTCCCCAAAACTATCATTTACAATGTTACATTTACATGATTCAAATTGTCTCAACAGTGAAAATTCAGCTTTGAATAATACGATTTTAAAATTATGTATCACAACAAAGTCCTCTTATGATTATGGTGATTTCAGTTACTTTGAAATTGACTGTTAGAATGAAACATGCAACAAAGTGATCTTTCTGCTAACATGTCTTGGGGAGAAGTTCAAAAGATCTATTTCTTTTTCAGTCAGCCGAAGAACCTTCAGACTGACAGAGATTTGCAGAGAGCAAAAAAAACGAAGATTTAAAACTGACTAAAACAAACATGATAACCTTATTCACTTTTCTCCAATGGAGAAGAGTCGTGTCACAGTATGCTTTGATAGACCATTTTTCACATGTTTGTATGCCATCCAAAATGAAACCAACAGAGGGTATTGCCAACTTCGCTGGTGTCTTGGTGGATAAAAATCAAACCTTTGAGCATTATATTTATGCTACAGTTAAGAAAAAAAAAAAAAAAAAAAAGCTCAGAAAATAACTGGTATGGTAAATAATTTTAAACAGTTTTAAAATCAAAGATGCGATGGTTGAATTATTAAAATCTTTTAGGTACATACCAATCTAGAATACACCAATGTGGTATGGTCCCCATACCTTAGAAAAATACAGAAACTGAAAATGTACATTGAAGATTCACCAAGCAGCCTATAGCTTCCAAGCGTGGAGTATTTGAGAAGGAGGGATGACATGATCAGGACCAAAAGATTCTGCACAAGTCATTATGTTGAAAGCATTGAGTAAAATCTTTTCACCTTAAA
>JADBJO010020298.1:20000-31568 GCA_016801955.1 Conus betulinus
ACACACACCACACACACACACCCAAAGTTTTGTTGTGAAGTTTTTTCTTACAGAAATTTTCATAACTATTTCCAGAATGTCATGACTTTTTTTTTTTTTTTTTTTTTTTTTTTTTTTTTTGTTCCTGTCCCCAACCTCTGCGCCCACAGACAGGCAGTGCTCCACGCGCTCAGTCGACACTTCCCCGGTCCACATTTTCAGCCACAGCACTTTGCACGATCTTTTGGGCCCGCCACCACGCCCCGCGGCACCGGCAATACACCGGGAAGCAGTTCAAATGTCAATGTCGTTTGTCTCCAAGAGGGCAACAACCCAACGGGATGGGAAGTCGGAATCAGGGGCGGACACTGCCTATGGACAAGTCACTTCGTACGCGTGTTTACAGTGGCGCTGTTCTGATCCTACAATATACGCAGGACACCACTAGCTAGCCCCCTACTGACGACAATAATGCTAGTGCGCGAGACGGCGGTGATGTGTAGCTCTCCCCCCGGGGCAAACCAGTCCGTTTTCCAACCGACAGCCCATGGAACGCCGATCCGGGGACCCACGACGGAAACCAAACCAAGGCACCAGACGGGAGAGGACATTGAAATTGAGGTCACCATGAGAGCACAGGGCCATGGGATAAAGTTTTGCCACAGAAATTGAGACCTTTTTGTTTTTTTATGTGTGTTTGAGATGTGAGAATATGGGACATGAGGTATATGATTAACGGTGTATGTTCCCATTGGGTGGGTTAGGTGACTGATGACGGTGTTAGGCACTTACGGTATTTCAGTTCTGTCGGACGTGACAACCTGACAGGGGCTGTGGTTGTGTGTATGATTCCTGTATTTTGTTTCTTTTCCCCCCCCCCCTTTGTCCTCTAACGTTCTTCCTTTCCATAATATTATCCCATCGGCTTTGTCAACCAAGAGGCCCTTGACCCCGAGACATACAAGGCACCTGCGTGTTGGTCAGGGAAGGAATGGAATTGAAAACAACCACCCCTCCACCGAAAAGCAAAGAATCCTATTGGTCAACAGTGGAATGAAAACTGACTTGGTGGGTTCCCGTCCTTCCCAAATTTTAGAGCCTCCTTTTCAGCAAACTTAAATCTCGGGGTAGGCGCCGTTGCGTTGTGTCTTGGTTGGCCAGAAGACAGAAAAAACCACATGACTTTGATGGGATCCCTCCCCCGAAACCCACGACCTGTCTCCTTCCACCAGAAGGGCCCCGGACCCCCCGCCGCTCCGCGGACGCGTAACCACTTCCGCCCGGCAGGCCTGCGTAAGGGACAGAATGGTCATTGCGGCCCCTGTGAACAGTGTTCCTCATCCATCCAGAGAAATGCCCACAAGCTAGACGGGTTGTCCTGCTTCCATTCGGTTTTATTTAGTCTCCCCCCCCCCCCCTAAGGAAAGCGAGCCATGAGTGACAGGCACTCTGTAATCCGCTTCGAATAGTGTCGGATGAAAACCATGCTTTAGTCATTCTTTTAGGGAGGGCTCTTCCCCTCACCCCCATTGGCTGGAAAATTCGTTCTTGTTTTTACTTTTTGCGTGCCAGTTTCTTTGGACCACCTCTCAGTCGGTGCAGTGCACCACGCAGATCATTCCCGACAACCCCACATCCAGCAGCCTACAGACTATCTGGTCAGTCCTGCCGCTAGCCCCGGCACCAGAAGTCCACAGGGAGACAGTCCAATGTCCAAGGTCGTGTCAAGGAGACAAAAATCGGAGTGATCTTTTGCGGAGGGACAACACTGCACTGCCTGACCAAGTCATTTCTGTAGGGTGTTCCAGTGGCGCCGTTCTGATCTCAACATACACTAGCCAGGAGCACTAACTAACTGTAAGCCCCCTACTGACAACAATAAGTGCTTATTGCCGAGCGGACATTAAGTGAGGTCTCCCTTTGGAGAGAAGCACCACCACGTTTCCCCCCCCCCCCCGGGTACTGGTCGGACTCCGACGGAATCAAACCAATGCCACGATGTGCCCGATTCGAGTGACAGTGAAATCGAGGTCACCAATGACTTGCAGGGCCCCCCTATGGAAGGGCCACCAAAAATGTGAGGACTTTTTGTTTTAATGCTGATCGATGAGAATGAGGATGATGAAGATGATGCGACTGGATTTACATGTTTTCCAGGTCTGAGACTTGCTATTGACAGGGCTGTTACTCTATGGCATTTATATCTTTTTTGTTTTTTTCCTATAATATGCAGTTCCCTTCCTATCATGATATATCCCAGTTAGCATACAACCAGGCCCAGTGACACCTGCAGTGGTTGGTCATGAAATTTTTTACTTGAGCAAACACTTCTCAAAAAGCACCACTCTCACTTAACGTGAATGGAAACTCAAAATGTTGTGGTACCAGTCTTCCTAAACGAGCCATAGCAAAACTTCAAATCTGGTTGGTCCAGCGCAGCTTGTTGGAGGCCAGAAAAATCCCCCAGACCTCTGATGTGAACTGAAACATCAGGACCTCTCAGCCAGGGAGTACAGGTCTACCTTGGTGGCTGATTGCTGTTTGTGACCCATACTTCTCGAGCCAGCATTCAGTAGCTCTAGGTTACGCGTGCCTTCAGCGTTGACTGGAGGAACCAAAACGGCAAAGTATTGGATCATTAGTCGAAGAAAAACAAACAGCTGTAGGAGATATGTAGTCTTTGAGTGTTTGGAAAAGCATCGGCGTATGGACACCTTCCACTCTTTACATTTGTAGTACTTTTTTAAGAATTTTGAGATAATTTTTCTCAAAGAAAGACCAAAAACATACCACACACACACACACGCACACACACAAACACACACACACACACCACACACATACACCACAAAATTATTTTTAATTTTTTTTTTAACGAGGGGCACTTATTAGTGCCTATCCCCAGCCAAAGACCAAACCAGCTATTTGCGCTGTACAATTCCACATTCCCGTTTACGCAACAGGCTGGGCCTATACTGGCTAGAGAGATGACTAACCTCGGCTAGAGCCGACAGAAGAGAAGAGCTGCCTGCTGGCGCTTATTCAGTTGTTTCCTGTGTCATTCAGTCAACAACATTCATTCAATTTAACCAACTCTTTCATTCTTTCGATTTTTCAAGCAGAGGCATGCTAATGTGAATGTTGTCATCCCTACCGAACGGCCCAAACTAGCCTTCTCTTCTGAAAGATGGAGATGGGATTTGACGTGTGTGCAAGGGGTATGCATGGCGTGCACACACAGAACCCCTCGGTTTATAGTCTTGTTTGAAAGATTATTTGGGAAATGGAGTCAGAAACCAATTCTCTGAGAGAAAAATACCCCTTTTACCGAAAGTGCCGGCATATGATTCGAACACGCAATCCCAGGATCACCACGGTGTACTAGTACAGCGCTCTATCATCCAAGCTACTCCGGACACTATTTAGCCCACTGGCCAAGCTAGGTGAGGACAGAAAAGTGACGGACAACAGGTCTTAACTCTATGAGGCCACACACTCAGATCTGCCATACTTTTTCCATTTAGGTGTGTGGCTGTGAAGGACTTTTCTTTTGATTTCACTATAAAACAGTGCCAACTGGTTATTATCTTTTAAAAAGAAATCTGCAATGTGAAATGTGCTGCTGAGAAATATAGCCCAAAAGTGAAAAAAAAAAAGTTTTCCTCTGCCCGGCACTATCATCATCCAGAAGAAAAAAAAAAACGGTTAAGCTATTGAACAGGGTCTTATGCAAAAGAAAAAAAAAATCACGGAAGGTACTAACGTGTTACATCTCGAGGAATGGATAGGCATCAGCAAACGTGTTTGCAGAACCAGAAATGGATCTCCACAGAGAAATCATAACTTTGTAATGGATAGGGCAGTCCACTTTTTTTATCCCAATCACACTCCATCTATGTCTTCTATTATCAACCATCCCCAGATTTGTAAAGTTACTATCATCATGCATTCTACCGATCCCATAACTTAGCTGTTCTTTGTTTTTTTTTGGCCTTTCTTGTAATAATAAGGCCACTGTATTATCAATTTTCCGTCTACCACTAATCACAGCTGCTACTAACTGGAGACACTCGTCCTTTGCATACATTAAACATTCGATACATTACAAAACAAACAAACCATTCTGTTTCCTTCTTACCCTCCCACCCTCTCACCCCCCCCCCTCTTTTCTTGTCTCTCATCAGTTGGTTTACCCGCCACTAATATTACAAGTTACTAACAATAACTGTTTTAGCGCTCATATTATAAAAATTATCAACAAAAATAAAAGAAGAAAGGAATAAACTGATTAAACATTGCATCTATCATATTTATGTTTTTCACTCATCCACCACTTGTTAGCACTATTATTGCTATTGCTACACCATCAGTATTATTGTCGTCATTGTTAAATCCATTATCCCCTCTTTTAACGGCACGTTTATGCTCCAACCAACGTCTGTGCGGAATATGAAAAGAGAAGTGGTTGCTCATCTGCCATTTTCCATGTTCCTAAATGTGCTTGTTTTTGCTCTTGTGAAGATAGACTGTGCTGAGTCTCGGAATATGCTCTATTGTTCGCCCTCTTTTTTGCTCCCCCCGCGTCATCGGTTAGGACTTTCTTCTCTCTTTCTGCCGTTTCTTTTAGGTCTGTCCCTTGGGAATATTAATACCATTTATCTTTTCGAAGGATTTGACTTTAGTTTCTATTCCGCCCCCTCCCTTTTGAGTTCAACCCCCATTGTTTTAGTCAACTTCTTCCCTGACCCAAGGCAAAAAGCCCAAAAAACCACTATATAAACAGAACCCCATACACTACAAAGGTGTCTCCTGGTGCCGAGGCCGACCCAGAGAAGCACTGTCTTTCATCCTGCTTTTCTTCTACTACCGTTCCAAGAACTCCCCTGTACTTCACCCTACCCGGTGTTGAGGCCTCTTTCTTGAGTCCCCCCCCCCCACTTTTACCCTTTCCCTCTTTTTGCGCTTGTGCTGTTGACTCCCTCTTCAGCCAGTCAAGTACCTGTTGATTGAAATCGTTTTTTTTTGTATGCCGTAGGTATTGGTCTGTCTTGTAAACATTTGTACTTTCCCAAGACCAGGTTCCACTAGGGTATATGTGACATTGGTATGTCAAGGCAACTAAACGTAAGGAGACAAAACCAACACAATATTGTGCATGTTGTAATTTTTTTCCTCTGTTCAAGTTAGTTTTCTGTGAACAGAAAACAATGGGTACGACCAAAGATCATCACCAGTGGGAGCGAAGCGAGATTTCTTCCCCAGTACATCTTGCATTCAGCCTCACACAACACAGGAACCTTAAGATCAGATCGTTTGAAGGTTTGAGCCCCCGTCAAAATTCTCTTGAGGGTTTGTGAAAATCTTGTCCACAGTTGTCTGGACCCCTCACAATGGCGTTTCTATGATTTGCTGTCTAGTCAGATTGGGCAGGGGGCAAAGCAGGGATTGCAGCAAAGAGGTGGGATGAATGGTTAGTAGTAGCTCAAAAAGATTTCAGCAAAGAACAAAGTTCCCTTTTTGAAAGTGAGTTGTCGGAATAGTCACAATATTTTTCACTTTGTCTATTGGAGTTTAAGATTTACTTTGGGAACCGTATATCCCAAGTTATAAATTCCCCAAGACTAACGGTGAAACAGAATCCAGCACATGGGTGTTTTTTTGCTTTGTGATGGTGTGATGCTGGGAAGTCTTGCTTTGTGAAAACAATGAGTACATTCCATGCATGATGTGTGCACTAATTTAGTATCGCCACGAAAATGTTATGAAAAAGCACAACACACAAAAAAGTTAAGGTCCAGCGTTCTTGACAAATTCAAACCTTATCATCATGTGAAGGAAAGTAGCAGGTAAGCGCAGTCACCAATCCAGATGGCTTAAGAGCATTGAAAGAGACTTGAAAAAGATGGCAGTGCACTGAGTCTGCAGCTTCGAGCAAGTCCTCTTCAACGGGGGAATGGGTTCTCCATCATCAGTAACCTTATATACTTTCCCTCTGATCTATATCACCTGTCGTATCCATCTGCTGTCTTTCCATTTCATCTGTGCCCATGCCCGTCACCATTCTCCATGGTGTCCTTGCTGTTGTCAGATCATGCTTGCAGATCTGTGTCCTCAGAACATTACGATCAGTAGATGGTAGTTGTCTGGTGCAAATTCTTTTGAAACACAAGTCCTTGTGTTGGGAAAGGTTTTGCTATGGTGCTAAATTTCACGTGTGCAATGTTTAAGAAGGGAAGAAAAAAAACATGTAAGGAATGAAGTCTGGCCAAAACCCTGAGCGTTTTCAGATGCTGAGACAGGATATCGACCATCACAGGTGGTGGGTTCTTCATAAATGGGTGCATTGTCTCTCTAAGCACTGTAGTGTTGGGTGCTCTGGACTTCCGGAGTGACTCGGATCCCTCTTAGTCAGTGCCCTTTTTCAACTAAATAAGATTGAGTTTCCTGTTGGCTGGGATACCGACGACCAAAAACTGGGAGGAGCACAGTGTACTGATGTCTGGCATTCCAAACAGTTTGTTGGTCATGTAATTGTCAGTGTCTGTTGATGTTTTGCTGATTCTTGTGTGACTAAGTTTTACCAGTTTTGTTTTTTGTATTTGTTGTTGTGTTTCATTTTATATATAGTCCCATGAAGCATTTTCTAGATTACTTGACAGATGGAGAGTGATCTGAGATTTTGTGTGTGTGTGTGGGTGTGTGTGTGTGTGTGTGTGTGTGTGTGTGTGATGTGTGTAACGTGTCCATAATATGGTGTGGGGTGTGCAGTGTGTAGTAGTGTGGTTAGTCTGAATGTGTGGTTGTGTATCGTCACAGCAGAATCCATTAAGACTTGGTTCCACCAGATCTGAGGTTTAAATTTCAGAGAGGGATTCTATATTTATTTGATTATTTAACTTTTAGTGGGTTGCTTGTAGTTTAGACTTCTGATTAAACTGGTGAGTTAAGGACATCCGGACTTTCGGACGTGAGTTTTGGTCTTGGTCTGGCTGATTTCATGATGTGTCTGTATTGTGAATTTGGACAGTGAGTTGCAGCCGGTGTTATGTGTGTGTTTATTTGCCGTATGTGTCCATTCAGTGTGGGGTAAGTGAACCAGGTGTTATGTGTGTGTTGGTGGCCAAGGCACCATCAATATAGGGTTGTGTGTGGTGTGGCCAGGCACCATCCAAGATGGGTGTTGTGTGTGTTGGCCAGGCACCATCCAATATAGGTGTTGTGTGTGTGTGTGTTGGGCCAGGCACCATCCAATATAGGTGTTGTGTGTGTGTTGGCAGGCACCAATCCAATATAGGTGTTGTGTGTGTGTGTGTGTTGGCCAGGCACCATCCAATATAGGTGTTATGTGTTGTGTGTTGGCCAGGGCACCATCCAATTATTGGTGTTGTGTGGGTGTGGCCAGGCAGCCATCCTAATATAGGTGTTGTGTGTGTGTGTGTGGGCAGGCACCATCCAATATAGGTGTTGTGTGTGTGTGTGTGGCCAGGTACAATCCAATATGGGTGTTGTGTGTGTGTGTGTTGGCCGGCACCATCCAATATAGGTGTGTGTGTGTGTGGTGTGTTGGCAGGCACCATCCCAATATAGGTGTTGTGTGTGTGTGTGGGGCTCATGGGCACCATCCAATATAGGGTGTTGTGTGTGTGTGTTGCGCAGGCACCATCATATATGGTATATGGGTGTGTGTGTGTTGGCAAGGCACCATCAATATAGGTGTTTGTGTGTGTGTGTGTTGGCCAGGGTACCATACCATATAGGTTGTGTGTGTGTGTTGGCCAGGCACCATCCAATATAGGTGTTGTTGTGTGTGTGTGTTGGCCAGGCACATCCAATATGGGTGTTGTGTGTGTGTGTGTGGCCAGGGCCCCATCCAATACAGGTGTTGTGTGTGTTGGCCAGTGCACATCCAATATAGGTGTTGTGTGTGTGTTGGCCAGGCACCATCCAATATAGTGTATGTGTGTGTGTGTGTTGGCCAGGCACCATCAAATAGTTAGTGTGTGTGTGTGTTGGCCAGGCACCATCCAGTATAGGTGTTGTGTGTGTGTTGGCCATGGCACCATCCAATATGGTGTTGTGTGTGTGTTGGCCAGGTACCATCCATTATAGGTGTTGTGTGTGTGTGTGGCCAGGTACCATCAATATAGCAGGTCTGTGTGTTGCGGCAGGCAACAAGCAAAGGTGGTGTCTCCGACAGTGTGTGGTGTGGCCAGCGCAACCATAGAGTCCACCATCAGGTGCATTATGTGTGTGTTGTGTTGGCAGGACCATCCAGATAACAGTGCTGGGTGTGGCCAGCACATACAGTTATGTACAGATGTCTGCTGCCCAATGCTGGCTTGGCATGTTACAGTTGCACTGACTCATGTCAACAGTTCCTGATTGAGCATTTGGCTCACGACACTGTGTTGGTATGAAACATTGTCACAGTATCAGCAGTTTATGTTTGTCATCAAACAGTTTACACTGCTGGCAACAGTTTACACTATTAGCAACAGTTCACACTGTCATCACTAGTCTTGTCATCAGTACTTCACTCTGTTATCAGCAGTTTATAATGTCGTCATAGTGTTCAATGTTGATAGCTTTACATTTTCATCAGTAGTTTACACTGTCATCAATAGTTTGCATTATATCAGCAGTTCACACTGTCATCAGCAGTTTAGACTGTCAGTGGCAGTCTAGAATGTCATCAGCAGTTTACACTGTCATCTGTAGTTTAAATTGCTATCAATATTTTACACTCATCAGCAGTTCTGTAGTTTAATTGCGAGTCAGTATTTAGCACTGTCATCTGTAGTTTTAAATTGCCATCAATATTTTACACTGTCATCTGTAGTTTAAATTGTTCAATGCTTTCAGTATTTTACAACTGTCATCAGCAGTTCACTGTGTCATCAGTAGTTTCATTGTCATGAGCAGTTTAGACTGTCATCTGTAGTTTAAATTACTATCAATTTTTTACCACTGTCATCTGTAGTTTAAATTGCTATCATATTTTACACTATTTCACCACTGTTCACTGTCATCTGTAGTTTTCATTGTCATGAGCAGTTTAGGACTGTCATCTGTGTTTAAATTGTTATCAATATTTTACACCTGTCATCAGCGTTCACTGTGTCATCAGTAGTTTCATTGTCATGAGCAGTTTAGACTGTCATCTGTAGTTTACATTGCTATCAATATTTTACACTGTCATCAGCAGTTCATGTGTCATCAGTAGTTTCATTGTCATGAGCAGTTTAGACTGTCATCTGTAGATTTTATCATTGTTTACGCATTATCACTTTTACTCTGTCATCAGCATTTACATGTGTCTTTTTTTTTTCTCAGTAGTTTCATTTTTTGAGCAGTTTTTTGTTAATATGTTTTGTTTCCTCTCTCATCCTTACTCCAGCAGTTCCTTCTTCTTTCCTTTTAGCGTCCTTATTTTTTTTTTTTTTTTTTATTTTTTTTTTTTATGACAATTTTTCGTTTTACAAGACACATACAAAGCACAAATATGCAGATACCAATAGAAAGGAATAACATGAAAGTAAAGGTGATAGTTAAAGTAAAGGTACCAATTCCAGAAACAGCATTGGACACAGCACTTGGATAATCAAGCATGGATTTGACAATACTGGTAATAAGAGTGTTTAGCAGCTGTTTAGTGGATGGATCAGTAATGCTATCATCATTCCTGTGAGCAAAGTTGATTTATAAAACTAGTTAACATAGGCATTATATTGATACAAAGAGCTATGTATAGTTATTCCAATAGTTATAACTTCAGAAAAAAAAAAAGACATTGATATAATATGAGACATTCAACTTGTCATTCTTTGTAATAATGACACACCAAATGACCTCTATTGATGAGTGCACACACACACACACACACACACACACCACACACACACACACACACACACTCACACACGGACACACACACACACCACACACACACACATGATATAATAGCACTACATAATCCGCAACTTACTCTGTCATCAGTAGTCTACACTGTCATCAGTAGTTTACACTGTCATCGGTAGTTTACAGTGTAATCAGTACTTTATTTCATCAGTGGGTCATTATTAGAAGTTTATATTGTCATCATAATTTTACACTGTCCAATTCATACTTTAGAGAGTCATTAGAATGCAACGCTGTCCTCATTATGTAACACTTTTATCATTTACTCTGTCAAATGTGTACACATGACACAGGGTGTTTCAGCTGCTTTATTTACCACTGTCATCATTGTACAGATGACACTGGGTGTTCAGCTTTACTTACCACTGTCATCATTTGTACAGATGACACTGGGTGTTCAGCTTTAATTTACACTGTCATTGTACACATGACACTGGTGTTCAGCTTTATTTACACTGTCATCATTTGTCACATGACACTGGGTGTTCAGCTTTATTTACACTGTCATCATTGTACACATGGACGCACTGTCCTCACTGGTGTTCAGCTTTATTTACACTGTCATCATTGTACACATGACGCTGGGTGTTCAGCTTTATTTACACTGTCATCATTGTACAGATAGACACTGGGTGTTCAGCTTTATTTACACTGTCATCATTGTACAGATGACACTGGGTGTTCAGCTTTACTTACACTGTCATCATTGTACACATGACACTGGTGTATTCAGTGTTATTTACACTGTCATCATTGTAACACATGACGCTGGGTGTTCAGCTTTATTTACACTGTATCATTGTACACATGGCACTGGGTGTTCAGCGTTATTTACACTGTCCTCATTGTACACATGACGCTGGGTGGTTCAGCTTTATTTACACTGTCATCATTGTACAGATGACACTGGGTGTTCAGCTTTATTTACACTGTCAATCATTGTACAGATGACACTGGGTGTTCAGCTTTACTTTACACTGTCATCATTGTACAGATGACACTGGGTGTCAGCTTTACTTACACTGTCATCATTGTACATATGACGGTTGGGTGTTCAGCTTTATTACACTGTCATCATTGTACACATGATGCTTGGGTGTTCAGCTTTATTTACCCACTGTCATCATTGTACACATGATGCTGGGTGTTCAGCTTTATTTACACTGACATCATTGTACACATGATGCTGGGTGTTCAGCTTTATTTTACACTGACATCATTGTACACATGACACTGGGTGTTCAGCTTTATTTACAGTGTCATCATTGTACACATGACGCTTGGTGTTCAGCTGTGGTCAAATCAAATCCATGCACAGGTTGTTTTAAACCAAAAAATGTCAAAGGGAAAGAACTGCTACTAAATGACATTCAGTGGTCCGAGCTGGTAGTGGTGGGCAATCAATTCTCTAGGAGACCTGAGGAGAAGGTGGGAGGGGTATACCCTGAGATATTCAGTAAGGAAAATGTCTCTGCCATACTCCCAGTGATAGATTGGTGGATAAGAATTTGGTTGTTCCACTGAGGGTCTGACACATTTCAGTTGAGTTGAGAAAGTATGTTCAGGTCCTCAGTCTTCCGATACAGGAAGGAGCAAGTAACATGAAAAGAAACAAACTGGTCTTGCTTTCATTCAAACCATGAGAAACAAAATACAAGCAGTATTGTTGAG
>JADBJO010020299.1:0-5000 GCA_016801955.1 Conus betulinus
TGGAGACAGACATACAGAGAAATGGAAAGGGCGACACGGAACGGGAATGTTCAAAATGGAACCTATCCATTCTATCAGCACTTGTCTGTAAAGAAACAGATTTATCCGGTGAAGATAGAGAAATCTAGGTACAAGATCACAAACTTTGACTTTCTCTCTCTCTCTCTCTCCTCTCTCCTCTCTCCTCTCTCCTCTCTCTCTCTCTCTCTCTCTCTCTCTGCATGCGCTTGCGTGCACATGTGTGTGTGTGTGTGTTGTGTGTGTGTGTGTGTGTGTGTGTGTGTGTGGTGTGTGTGTGTGTGCGTGTGCGTGCGTGCGGCGGTGCTTGCTCGCGCGCGTATGTGTGTGTGTGTGTGTGTGTGTGTGTGTGTGGTGTGTGTGTGTGTGTGTGTGTGTGTGTGTGTGACCCTGTGTGACCCCTGTGTGACCCTGTGCGTCTTTGTTTTCGGAAAAACACGAAGGCCCTTTGACAGCTCTCTCTATGCCATTCCTCTAAACTCTTCACTGTTGTTGTTATTCTGGTACCTGTCCAAGAAAAAACCTTGTGTTGTGCTATTTTCCTCTTCGTTCCATTCTGCATGGCTGTCTTGATCTAACGCTTATTCTCTCTCTCTCCTCCTGTAAGTCTGAATGGCAGTCTATTGCCAGGCTGAAAGTGCTCATCCGAAACACTCGCTGTGGACATGTCTAGTATGTTCAAACACAGATTCTCAACCCTTCTACACACAAAATCCCTGGTGCAATATTTGGTGACGTGATAGTATCAGCTACCCTAAAGTAGAGCATAGCAAAATAGAAACCATGACATAGAAATTCGAAAGATTACACCATTTCCCAACCTACTGTTTCAGGACATGCATGTATGCCCACGCAAGCACGCACGCACGCATGCACACCACTGCACGCACGCACGCGCACACACACACACACACACACACACACACACACACACACACACACACACACACACCATACAATTATTTGGGAGCCTGACGTGTTTAAAAGAAGAAAGTAAGATTGTTTAAACTGTCGCCGGCGGAACAGCGTGGCAAGACTAAATGAATGTAGGAATATCATTGGTACCACAGCCAAGAATTGATCATTTAGATATATGATACAGAATATGATTAAGACCAGCCAATTGATTCAAATGGGATAATGTAGAGTTAAGGTGTTAATGATGCGAACCACTGTGACAGAAATGATACAGAGATGTGGAGGGTGGCGGAGGTTGGGGTGGTGGATAGGGAGGGAGAGAGAGATAGAGGAGAGAGAGAGAGAGAGAGAGAGAGAGAGAGAGAGAGAGAGAGAGATAGGAGAGAGAGAGAGTAGTAAATGCGGACGGTCAAGAGGACCGAAAAAGCATATAATCATTACGCAATGCTACCAGAGGTACTACAGAATGGCACGCACTAGGAATGCATCGTAAAATACCACAGGACTGGCTGCAATCGGAAAGAGACACATAGAGTCTGGACGTCGGTAGACAAGAAACGGAAAGCTTTAATAAGTCGGAAAGCCTGCTTTGTACAAGATTTCGGCATCTACTGATGCAAAGTAGGATACACAGAAAAAAAGCTTTAACTCTCTCTCTCTCTCTCTCTCTCCTCAGCTCCTCTCCTCTCTCTCCTCTCCTCTCTCTCTCTCTCTCTCTCTCTCCCTCTGCCTCCCCCCTCTCACCGTATGTCAAAATGTATGAATGTGCAAGTGTGCAACTCCTCTCTCCTTTCTCTCTCTCTCTCTCCTCTCTCTCTCTCATCTCTCTCTCGCTCTCTCTCTCTCCTCTCTCCTCTCTTTCTCTCTCTCTCTCTCTCATCCATACATACATGCATGCGTACATACATACAGACATATATACATCAAACTTACAGATGGCAATGGAGCAATGGCACAATTAGCCGTGTTTCACTGATGAGTGTGAATCAGTGGACAGAAGGCATCAGAGCAGGGTCTTTTTTCAGTATGGACATCGGTGGGTCCCCATGAGCCGCGTTAATGAAGGATCTTATTTAATATTAATGCACTAATTTTTCATTTCCGGTTTCCTTTTTCCTCAAACCCCCGCTCCCTCCCTCACAATTGTACGTTTTAGATCATTTGCTTAATAAAAAAATATCACATGTTTGTGATGACAGAGGAATTAGCAGCCTGGGCCCATGTTTTCTTCTCCCAGTCCGATGTTACTTACACACACACACACACACAACAACACCACACACACACACACACTCACACAACAACCACACACACACCACACAACCCACACACACACACACAGAACCAACACACCCACCCACATGTATGTTATAATTATGATTGTGTGGTAGTATATACATAATATGAATATATATATATCTGAATATATTAATATATATATATATATATATATATGTGTGTTGGTGTGTTTTAAGTGTGTGTGGCGTGTGTGTGTAATTATAGTGTATATACACCATATATATATATACAACATGTGTGTGTTAACTTAAGTGTGTGGTGTTTGTTTGGTGTTTGTGTGTTTGTGTGTGTGTGGTGTGGTTGGGCGCGCGCGCGCGTCCTGTGTCCTTCTTGGTGGTGTGATTATATATATCTTATATAGTATATATATATATGATATCTATATATATATAGAGATATCATATATATTATATTGATATGTTGTAGCTGATCGAGCGAGAGAGGGAGGGGAGAGAGAGAGAGCAGAGAGAGAGAGAGAGGAGAGAGATAAGAGAGAGAGAGAAAGCGAGAGAATGACAGACAGACAGACAGACCGACAGATATTTGAAGACATAATCGGAGCAGCGCGAGGAAAAACAAGTGCGGAGTAGCATCACCTTGTGAGTTTTTCTCATCCATCTTTTTTCTTCCCCTTTTCTCTTTTCTCTTTCCTTTTCCTGCTGCGGGATTCTCTTTATACACTCTCACAACCAACCCGCTCAACCTCCACACCGCCATAAAACCGACCGATGATCCTTATCCGTTTTAAAACCTGTCTCCGCATCATCTTTTCTCTCTCTCTGTCTCCTCTTACCCTCCTATATATATCTCCCCCTCTCCCTCCATATCCTCCCTCCTCTATCTCTCTCCTCTCTCTCTCCCGCTCGATCGCTCTCCATCGCTTCGCGGGTCGGGGGGTCTCGCTCTCCCCTCTTTCCCTCGCTCCTCCGCTCCCCTCCGCTCTCTTCTCTCTCCTCTCTCCCCATTCCTACCCGAATCCGTGGAATTCGTTCCCACACTCCCGCTCAATGTCAGTTACGACTTGACAAAGATTGTGTCCTGAGGTCTTGCTGCCAATTGTCCCCGAGATCCCTTCCAGATACGAGCAGGTGCATCTAGTAGAGTTGGCCTTTAGTGAAAGGGAAGGCCGTTTTCCCAAAGTGTCCACCTCTGCTTCCTGTTTCTCTCTTCTTCCCCTCCTTGCTTTTTCTCCCTTGGTGGTTACGTTCCCTTCGTCTTTCCAGTGCCAGAGGACACCTTTTCGACGCCTGCATTACAAAGCATGGGAATACCGATTTCCAAGTCCTATTCTTTTCCTGGAATTTGTTAGGGCATATATGTGGTGTGTGTGTGTGGTGTTGGGTGTGTTTTGTGGTGGTGTGTGTGTGTGTGTGTGTGTGTGTGGTTGTAACGTGGGAAGAGAAGGGTAGGGGTGGGGATACGAGAGAGAGAGATAAGAGAGTAGAGAGAGAGAGAGAGATAGAGAGAGAGAGTGATCACACAGGACAACTAGATATACAGACCGAGATTAATACAGACAGGCAGACAGCGAGAGAGATAGAATACATGAAACCGAAGAAGAGACAGAGAGACATATATTTAACCAACCAACAAGCAGCATGGATGGCCGTCACGACATCAAAAAATTCTGCACACAAAAGAACTAAGAACATCCGGAGTTATACAGAGCTACAACACATATGGAAGGAGGCGAGGCACATAGCGAACTGTGCCTCGAACAGGGAAAAAAGACCGAAATACAGGTGTAAACGAACCCTGGAAGATGCTTTGAAGGTGAGCACACTTTTCCAACTTTCGTAGTTAACTGGAGTACAACGTACCTTCGCGACAAGGCGTGGTGGTGTCATCCATAGTCCTTTCTTGTTGTTCGCGACACCAAAGTATGAACACACACCCAACACACACCTACAACTCTCTCGCTCTTCCTCATCTCTCTCTCTCCTACATCGTCCCACAACACACCACACACACCACACACACACACACACACAACACAACACACGCACACAACACACACACACAACAAGGCGTATGCGCGCACACATTCAGGGCACCGAACCACACACACAAAGGAACACCCACACCCACACCAACACAACACACCACCCACACACAACCACACACCACACAGCATGTACAACATTACATAGAGACGGGGGAGAGGATGATATAGAGGAGAGAGACATACTAAAGCGCGCGAGCGAGAGAGAGAACAGATACAGAGACAGATATACAGAGACAAAGACAGAGAGAGAATTTAGCCTGCAAAGAAAAAATAACTCGTGTGGGTGTTGGGTGTGTGTGTGTTGTGTTGTGGTTGTGTGTGTGTTGTGTGGGTTTGTTTGTTTTCGGGAGATAAGACAGAGAGATAGAAGACAGAAGACAGACAGACCGAACAGACGACCATACATACAGAGACAACGACACAGAGAGAGGTTAAATGCAAATACGAAGAAATTGCACGTCCTTGTTTCAAACAGCGTTCCTCCCCCAGTGTGTAATGTTCTGGACTGCTATCGGGATCATCTCTACTGCTGCTTCCACCAACAGACGAATTAGAGACGCGTTTGTTCATTTTGTCCCCCACCGAAGCATTTTGCTTTAAAAAAAAATTATAAATAAAATATCGCCGCTTGCGAACTACTGCGTTGACCGTATCAACACCAAACGACACCAACTCTTCATCTGGTGGCTGGATCTCGTTAAGATCTTCATGAGTCACGCTCTTTTGTGGTTACCATCTCGGTTTCAAAACCAGTCAAGCG
>JADBJO010020300.1:0-31566 GCA_016801955.1 Conus betulinus
GACCGTGTCAGTGTATGTGCGTGTGTGCGAACGCATGTGGGTTGCTTGCGCGCGCGCGCGTATGTGTGTGGGTGTGTGTTGTGTGTGGTGTGTGTGTGTGTGTGTGTGTGTGTGTGTTGTGAGAGAGAGAGAGAGAGAGAGAAGAGAGAGAGAGCTAGATGTGTGAAGGGGGTCAGGTAGAACGAACTCAGGAAGGAGAAATGCAGATGAAAGCATGGAGGGGAGGATTGAGGGTGGTCCAGCTGACACAGGAACAGACCCATGATGATTCACCGTTGCCGTCAAATTTTGGGCTGACTGTAGACTGTGGTGAGGACGCTGGTCTCTCGGATGAGACACTAGAGTGAGACCTCGTGTGCAATCGCTGGCCAACTTCTGTATGAAATTCCAGTATAAATAGCTCATCCCAAATCCGGTTCCACACCACACACGGTGACGCGCTTTTCGCCCTTGCTAGAGAGGAGACAGAACATCACACACAGGAACCAGTTGTGTGACCGGGAGTCATGAAACGATACAACATTACACACAGTAACCAGCTTGTGACCAGAGTCATCAAACAATGCAGCATTACACACAGTAACAAGTTTGTGCCACAAAGTTATGAAACAATACAACACCATAACACAGTAACCAGTTGTGTGACCTGAAAGCCATCAAACAATACAACACCAGAGTAACCAGAAAGTCATCAAACAATACATTACACACAGTAACCAGTGTGTGTGACCAGTAAGTCATCAAACAATACAACACCAGAGCAACCAGTTGTGTGACCAGGAAGTCATCAAACAATACAACTCCAGAGCAACCAGTTGTGTGACCAGGAAGTCATCAACAATACAACATTACACACGGTAACCAGTTGTGTGGAGTCATCAAACAATACAACATTGCACACAGTAACCAGCTGTGTGACCAGGAAGTCATCAAACAATACAACATTACACACAGTAACCAGCTGTGTGACCAGGAAGTCATCAAACAATACAACATTATACACAGTAACCAGTTGTGTGAGCAGGAAGTCATCAAACATTCAACATCACACAGAGCAGCCAGTTGAGTGACCAGAAGTCATGAAACTATACTATGTTCCCCATTGAATCACCAACACACAAACACGTGGAGACATCATTTCTTTTCACTTTTACACGTTTCCCCTTTTTTTTCCTCTCCTGACGGGGGTGGGGTCGGGAGTGGGTGTGGGTGGGGAGTATAGAGGAGAAAAAGAGAAATACTTCCTAGGGATGCCTGGATGGCATGGCAGAGTGAATTGTTTTTCTCATCTTTTGGAAGCATATTCGTCAGTGATTTTACTCTGACTCTCTTTTCATTTCTTAATTACTGGCCGGTCTGGGTTTGTAACCTGCATGACACAATGCCTCTGTGTTTTTACCTGAATGACTCAATGCCTCTGTGGTTTCTCCCTGCATGAAAACTCAAGGCCTCTGTGGTCTACATGCGGGGATGACTCATGCCTCTGTTTTTGTCTACCTGCATGAATTAACAGCTTCCGTATACGGTGTGTTCAAAGTAACGGTTTACAAGATGAGGGAGAGAGAATCGCCTGAGAACGAGGAATAGGCTTATGGACAAAGACAAAGAGGCAGCCCTCCCCCCCCCCCAGAGAATAAGAACTGAAACGAGAAACCGAGATGAGACGTGACAGACAAAAGAGAAAGACAAAGAAACGGCTTTTAGATTTTTATTAGTTTTATTTTATTTTTTTGTTTTTTTTGAGAGTATAAACTTTACTCTTGAAAAGAAAACGACAAAAGGAAACAACCCCTCCCCCCCCCCCCTCCCCCCACTCCAAATGCCACATTTTTCTTTTAAACACAAAATAGGTCACCGTGCTTCGACAAAATGCGCTATCTGGCCACAACCTGTAGCAAGTGCGACTTCTCCTCTCCCGACCACCCACCCCCGCTTCTTTTCCTTCCTCCCTTTTCCTTCCCCTCCGCTTCCTTTTCCCCCCCTCACCCCTCTTACTCACTCTTCTCCTTTCCCTTACCCACTCTTCCCTCCCTTTCCATCGTCTGCCAAGGTAGAAGTCGTAATTGTAATTGAATATGGCGATCGTTTCTCACCTTTGGGTTCGTCAAGTCGTATCTACCCTTTGTGACGCAATAATGAAGTAACATTGGGTCTGCAATGTTACACAATTGTCATGCTCTTACGCCTGTGTTCAGACGTATTTGAAATCGCAATGTATGACAGAACATGTGGGGGTAAAGTCAGAGAGAGAGAGAGAGAGAGGACTGCGTCACACCACACACACACCCACACGCACACACACACACACCAACACTACACCACACTATTAGCGTCTGCAAAGCAGTTTCCGTTTGTCCAGGAGGTGTCGCTGCGTGCGAACTTGTCCATATCCGCTACACATTGTTCATCTGCTCAGCTACAATACTATCAATCAATCAATATAATCAAGTTGGTTCAGCGACCGTCAGTGCGTGAGATTTTACAGCCGACGGATACATGAATTAATGAGATGAAACTGATTAAAAAAACGAGTGTCCTCAGGGGATACAACTTGGCAGATGCCTAAAAATCATTATGTGAAAGACCTGGCAAACTGAAGCACGAAGAAAACACGAGGACGAGAGCGCGCGCGCCTATATCTGATTTATTTTGCAAATTTGAATATTTTGCTTTCAGAAATACATTTTCCTCTTGTTATTTTTCATTAGGTCTATGTATTAGTTCATTCATACAAACATTCTTCATCTCTTTCTGATGTGTACTATCATTTTCATTTATTTGTTATATACATTTATTCCTTTTCGGTTTAGTTGTTATCGTTTCGTCTTAACTTGCTTTCTTTTTATTCATATCAATTCGTTTAATTTGTATTATTAGGTTTAAATTGTCCATAGGTTTCATTTTCTTGTTATCCATTTATGTACTTATTTTTTTTTTTTCCATTTATTTATTATGGTTTATTTACTTAGTTATTGTTGTTATTTAATCATTATCATTATCATTATTATTATATCATTGCTATCATCATCATCGTCTTCAAACAACAACAAATCATCATCGTCGCCATTATTAATATTATTATTATGATTGTTTCTATTACATTAGGTAGGCCCTGCTAAATCTGTTATTTTCTATTTACTTCGTATGTTGTATTTGGTTTTCTTTTCTGTTCGTTTCTTTAAATTCAAGTTGAAAAACTGTATGTCTTTTGAATGTCTGTTGTTTATTCGTTATTTTATCTACTCATGTTTCAGACTGAAATAATCTGAAATCTCTTAAACCTCTTGGTGTTTATCTGAACAAATCTGGAATCTCTTATTCTTGATGTTATCTGAAATTATTGGAATCTGTTAGCTCTTGATGTTATCTTAACATCTGGAATCTCTTAACTCTTGATGTTATCTGAAATATCTGAATCTGTTTACTCTTGATGTTATCTGAACAATCTGAAATCTCTTAACTCTTGATGTTATCTAAATATCTGGAATCTGTTTAACTCTTGATGTTATCTGAAATATCTGGAATCTGTTAACTCTTGATGTTATCTGAAATCTCTGGAATCTGTTAACTCTTGATGTTATCTGAACAATCTGGAATCTGTTTTAAAATAAACTGTTGATGTTATCTGAAAAATCTGGAATCTGTTAACTCTTGATGTTATCTGAAAAATATAGAATCTGTTAACTCTTGATGCTGTTTTGTTTTCCTTTCAGTTTTTTACCTGATTGCTCTGTCCTCTCTCTTTTTCTTTTATTCTGTTGTCTGTCTGTCGTTTTGTCTGTCTGTCTTTCTCTCTTCTCAGTCTCTCCTCTACTCTGATCTCTCTCTCTCTCTGCCTGTCCCTCCTCTCCTCTGTCTCTCCCTCCTCTCTCAGCTGGTCTCTCCTCTCCCTCCTCCCCGCCCCCCTCTCTCTCTCCTCTCGGCGGGGATCAAAACTCGGGAGGAATCAAAGCACATCGTCAATGTCCTTCGTCAATACGGTCTGTCTAACCTCTCCTCCTCACCTCTCCTCTCCCTCGGTCTCTCCCTCTCTCCTCCCAGTCTCCCCCTCCAATCCATCACTCATGCTCCTCTCTTTCTCCCTCAATCTCACTCTGGAAATCACACTCTCCCTGAGCTCCCCATCCTCTCCCTCATCCCTCCTTACTCTCTCCTCTCCCCGCCCTCCCCCCTCTCTCCTCGCGTCTCTCGCTCACTCATCGCTCGTCCCTCTCCCCTACCGCAACTTCTCAACTCCTCTCTCCTCTCTTCCTCGTCGGGCTTCTCCCTCTCGCCCAGAAAAATCATCACATCCCTCTCCTCTCAGCATCCGGCTCAGCCCGATCACCCATCTCTCGTCCCTCTCCAGACTCAATACATATCTCTCATCTCTACCTTCTCGCGAAACTCGTCCCTCCTCCGCCAATCGTCATCAAGCCCGCTCCTCGTCCCTCACTCCGTCACTCATCTGTCTCATCAAAAGCTCACGCTCATCTCCAAAAAAGATCTCGTCTTCTCTCTCTCGTCCTCCACTCCTCCGGGAGTCCTCTGGTCTCTCTGGTTTGTTTGTCTTCTTTTTTTTGTTCTTTCTGGTTTGACTATCCACCATATCATTATTATATGAATCGCCTGTTTGTCGGTATTAGAAATATCTTACGTGTTTGTTATATTGAACAGCCGTATGAGTGATATGTGGAAATGATGTATGCATGACAAGAGCAGACTGTAAGATTAGGCCTTGGCCTAAAATCTTCATCCTATGATGTTCAAGATCACTCACTAACCTCGTGACTCAATCTCTCTCATTTTGATAACAAACCTATATCCGTTTTTCAAAGTGGGTTGACTGCAGGTGGAAATCGAAAGCAGCGAGCAAAAGCAGAATTGCTGGGTCGCAGAAACTAAGGAACAAGCAAATTACTTACAAACACAACGCGTTTCGACAGTAGGCCTTTCTTCAGGCAGGACAGGGAAACAAAAGACGAACGTCACTTATCTCTTCCATGTTATGGAAAATTTGGTCCTGGTTCCCATCTGAAACATACGGAATGAGAAGATACAGATACGCAACAACAATAATGAATGATAATCAAACAACAATTGTTGGTGTGTTATTAAATTATTATAGTTATTGTGGTTGTTGTTGTTGTGGTTATTGATTTTTATTACTATTGTGGCGTATTAGTATAATCATCATCATCAATGTAATATCAGAAAAAAGAAGAAAACTAAGGTGTTGATGACGATTAAGAGACGATGCCATGTTGAGGCTGCTGCTGCTGCTTGCTGCTGCTTGCTGCTAGCTGCTGCTGGGAAAGCTGCTGATTATGATGCGAACACTAATAATAATCCTCTCAGTCCCACGGTCTTTAGTCCGTTGTTTGGTTCCTTCGGGGTCGACCCGGTATACTCGGCAATCCATGGGGACCTAGTCCGTTGGATGGACGGTGTGGCACCCTCCGGAGGTAGAGACCACCGTCACGCTGGCTCCACGACTAGTTATTTTTGTCGTAGTAGGTGATTATGTATGTTGGTCCTGTGTATGTTTAAGCTCAGAACGTCTGCCATGATCACACGCGACTGACGCCAGGCATGAGCGAGTGTCTCCCTGCAAAGCGGGGGGGGGTTTGCCTCTTTACGACTTAACATTGTGACTGCTCCCTTTGGTATGGCGGGTGCGGGCTTCAGCGTTGCTGATGGTCTTAAAATTTGGCTGGTGTACAGGTTGTTCCGGAATGATGTGGCATGGGTGCACGGCCGTCTTGAGGTCGCAGAGCAGAGTTGTGGGGAAGAAAAAAGAAGTTTCATAACTATGTTGTTATTTGATGTTACGGACGTAATGACCGTAAATTCAAGAGAGCAAAGAGAAAAAAGAGAAAAAAAATTCTTGCGAACTGTTTATGAACGACCCCAATTAATTGCTAGCTGAACCCAAGATGTTGAAATTCATCTCTTACCTTCAAATTCCGATGGAGATAAGATAAAGAATATATTGGTGTGTTCAGTATTCTGACCACCGGAAGCTGTTAATGATTGAGTGCGGAGAATGATGACTTAATTATGTAATATAACAAGTCTCATACCTGACGATTGGCATTGCTGTATCTCTAGAGTTACGCAACTGATTAGGACAGTTAAAATAATTGTATGGTTTTGGAAATTCAAGAGGACAGCATTGCCCTCTGTCTTGTATAGATTTCAAATGTTTGTGATATTGGTTGTCTGCTTTAAGATCACTGTTAATGCAGTTAAGAAATCACATAGGTAATAACCACGCGATATAACATTCCTGGCAGGACAATCGCTGTAAACACAGGCAGGTAATGGGGGCTATACATGGCCCGCCTATTTTTGACGTACTGTATCATCTAAACAAAAGAGTGCTGAATGTCCAATGCGGTGGGTGACGGGTTTCATGATCTACCTAAATAAATAAGTAAAAAAGTAAAATAAAAAACATATCCGGGCAACTTTTGGCGCGGTTTTTGGATATATTCTCGCGCCAAAAAGACAAAAGATGAATAGCCATTTACAGTGTCAATTATATCCAAAGAAATGCCCTAGATTATGGATCTAGAATCGCAGCTATTTGGGTGGTCAATTTTGTAAAGCTGTCATGGCGGCTGTACAAGGCAAAATCAGAAGGTCCATCCCCCTAGGTTCACATTGCTCTATGTCAAAGCTTCTCCATCTAGACCAGTTGGGCGCTTGTAACCCAAAAGGTTTAGGTGAACCTTGTTTTTTTTTCTGCAGGCTACATATTTCCGCCTCCTGACAGGCGGTGGTGACGGTTTTGATCAGTGGGGTGGGATAAAGCGCTGTCGGCAGCGGTGATGAGGCTAGCAGCTGCTCCCCGCCACCACCCCCAACCACCACATCACCCTTATCTTCCACCACCACCCCCAACCCACATACCACCCTTATCTTCCACCCCTCATCATCCTCCCTCCCCCACCACCTTTCTGACGCGAGTGACCCGTCTTTGAAGTCACCGTCAATGGCGGGGCTTGAAAGACGTAGACCAGGTGCGCCTGCCCCTGCTTTCCCCTCCTCCTACCACCACCTCCCCCTTTCCACGCTAATCCACCCTTATCAGCCGCATCTCCTCCCACCCTCCCCCGTCACCCTCTTTAAGGGGGCGTAAGCCGCTCTGAACCTCAACGAGTGATAGTGACGACGACGCATGGTGAGGAGTCCAAGCGTGCCGACATCACTCCCACAGGTTACGCGTTGAAATCCTTTCCTCGTGTTTCACGTGGTGGTGGTCTGGCTACCATTTTAAGAGAGTCTTACAACACATGTGTTACGATTACAGAGTCTTTTCCATTTGTGCATGATAGTTTCGAACTTTGTTGTCATGTCACTGTCGCTGTCACAATTACACATTAATTTCTGTTTGTTGTACCGCCCCCTCCAAGCAAAAACCAACAGGATGACTGATGCCCTCTTTCACCAACAGTTTCCCAGAGTTTCTCGCCTATTGCAACGTGAGCAGGGGAAAGTCTGTAATCCTAGGGATTTTAATTTTCATTACGACGTAGAGCAAACAGGTAGCCAGGTTGAACGATATGTTTACACAGTTCGATCTGGTGCAGCTTGTGACTGAACCCATACGCAGGTCACAGGTCATATCATTGACTGGGTTGTTGACAGTCAGTCTGACCCCCTTGTTCGGTCGACTTGTGTGTTCCCACTACCTCACCTCTGATCACATGTCAGTTGTTTGTGAACTTAATATTAAAAAGCCTGTATTCCCCTCCACAGTAGTTCAGCGCAGGAATATTCGTGCCACTGACAGATCATCGTTTAGGTCTGATCTTGAGAATACTCTGTCCGACACCTGTGACATTACAGTCAGTGATTATAACACACGTCTCAGTGCATTGCCTGATAGACATGCCCCAGAGACCCCTAAAACGTGTGCCCACCAACAGGAAAGCTAAACCATGGTTCATTCCAATCCTGCATGAAGCCAAGCGTGCTCGTCGATGTGCGGAGCGTGCCTGGTGGAAGACTGGTCTCACAGCGCACAAGCAGATTTTCACACAAAAGAAGGATGAGGTAAACTGTTTACTTCTTGAAGCAAAACAAGATTTCTATTCTTGTAAAATCAATGAAAGTCAGACTTGTAAAGAACTGTTTGCCATAACTAATTCTCTGCTGGGAAAGATCAACACGTCCCCCCTCCCTAGCAACATTCCTCTACCGACCTTGCCCAATCGTTCAGCGACTTTTTCAACAGCAAAGTCCAATAAATCAGACAGAACATTGACAGCATGCAGACTTCTCATGTTCCCACAACCTGTCCTGATGTTGAAACACCCCTTGCTTTCTTTTCACCAGTGTCTGAAGACACAGTGAGTAAGATCCTGAAAGACATGCCCCACAAAACTTGTGAACTGGATCCGATACCCACGTCACTTCTGTTTGAGAACTCAGATCTCTTCATTCCCGTTCTTACCCGCCTTGTCAATGAGTTTGTTCAGTCTGGCGAGTTTCCAAAGGAACACAAGCTCGCTCTTGTCAGGCCTCTACTGAAAAGGGCTGGTATGGACCCAAATCAGCTGAAAAAACTAACGTCCAGTCTCAAATCTTCCCTTTGTTTCCAAACTCATAGAGAGAGTTGTTCTCTCACAGCTCCTATCCCATCTCGAGATTAACTGTCTTCAAAATCCCTTTCAGTCTGCCTATCATGCTGATCACAGTACCGAAACTGCTCTTCTTTGCGTTGTAAATGATCTCCTTGTCGCTGCCGATGAACAAAATGTCTCTATCCTTGCTCTACTCGATCTATCCGCTGCTTTCGACACAATGATCACTCCATTCTTGTGCAAACGTCTGCAGCACTATTTCGGCGTTACAGGAACAGCCCATCAATGGTTCAAGTCATACCTGTCGGATAGACACCAGTCAGTCGTTGTCATCAACGTACTCAGTTTTTCTTTACCTGTTTTGCGTGGTTCACTGCAGTACAGCCTGTTTAGCTTTCTGTAACGAACCTCAATACACCATTGGTCGATCTTACTATCATCTGTTCACCATGGATTTACCTCTTTCGATTTTTCATGTGCCCTTTAATTCATTTTTTCCCCTTTTTCTCTTTTCTTTTCTTTTGTCAATGCATTTAAACACCTTTTTTTCTTCTTTTCCTTTTCAGTTCTCATTTCCTCTGCATGCTTATCTAAACAAGACTTTGCCTCAATCTCTGTCATCATTCCTGTAGAGAGAGAGAGTCTCGTATTCAAAGTGTCTCCTGTCAAAGACTTATCCTGACTCTGGTTCTGTTTCTCGTGTTTCTGTGCTTTATAACTTAATGGCTTGTGACTCAAACTCAGTATAGAGCCAGAGTAGGAAGTTATCATCCCAGCGCGGCGTCCAAAAGCCAACTTACATATTTTCCTGCCCTGTCGATATTTGATTTTCCTCATCCTGAGATCTTGCAGATGTGAATGTGGAATTCCCATAGTACTTTTTGTATTAATCAATTATCACCCTAGCTGCATCTCGTCTTTCACAGGCACTTTTTATATAGATCCTACAGCTCATTTTCTGTCCTCCTCATTAAATGTAAATAGCCCTGTTTCTACTGACACTAGTCAAAGCGAGACAAATCCACGGCTAATAGGATGGTTACTTTCTTTCCTATTATTGGTCCTTGTCGTGGCCGGCGATGTAGAACAGAATCCTGGGCCCAACATTACCAAAACACAACGAACTTCACGTAATACATGTCAACGCTCGGAGTTTAAATCAAGCCCATATAGATCTGATCACCGCCGAATGTAACAAATTTGACATAATCACTGTATCTGAAACATGGTTGTCGCCCTCCGTTCGCAATGATAAGCTTCTTATTCCAAATTTCCAGCCACCAATTAGACTTGACAGACCTAATGACCCCCATGGCGGAGTAGCCATCTATATCAATAACAATCTTTTCTGCAAGCACAGGTCTGATCTTCACGCAGACAATCTTGAAGCTATATGGATTGAAACGAAACTAGGCCAGGAAGTTATTCTGATCGGATCATTATAGACCACCCAACGCTAATGTTCAGTACTGGAAACTTATCAGCGAAAGCATACGCAAAGTTAACAACACGGCTACCAAATTCTTCATTCTTGGTGATTTCAACTCGGACTTTTATAGTCCATCTCCCCATTTATTAGACATACTTAACACTTTCCAGTTGCACCAGTTAGTTAAGGAACCCACTAGAATAACAGAAGACAGTAGCACATGTATCGATCTAATTATGACACAAAGTCCAAACCTCGTTATAGATACTGATGTTTTACCAGAAATATGTAGCGACCACTGTGTGCCTAGAGTTATATTAAAAAATCCTGTAACTAGAAACCATACTTTTAAAAGAACCATTTATGATTATAAAAATTTAGATTCTGTAAAACTATGCAACCTGCTCTCTGAGATTGATGGACGCACGTCTTAGAAATTAAGAACGTAGAAGAAGCAACCGAAACCTTTACTAGCCTGTTTAACGAATGTTCTTTACAGTGTGTACCTTCCAAGTTAATTACTATCCGTACTAAAGATGCTCCATGGATAACCAAAGACATCTTAACGTTGATTAACAAACGCAATGCTTTACATAGACGTTATAAACTGTTATTAAAGAAAACTAGCGATCCAACATTGTCACAACATAACGTAGAGAGCCAGAGGCAGATAAATCTTACTCGATATCGCGAGTTCAGAAATTTCACAACCGATAAAATTCGTGAACGTAAAATTCAATATCTTGAAACTTGAAATAAAAGCCTCTGATCCATCACAGTTCGGAAACAAGCAATGGTGGAAACTAGTCAAGTCTTTTTTTAAATAAAAAAGGCATCGACTCAGGCGATATTCCTCCAATTAATAGCAATGACAAATTATACTATTCAGACTATGAAAAGGCTCAAGTATTTAATGACTTTTTCATTACACAATCCACTCTTGTAAACTGTAATGACGAACCCCCTATAATACCCCACCTAGACTGTTCCCTTACTGAAATTCAACTCTCTAGAGACGAAATCGAACAAGTAATAAGAAATTTAGAATCCAACAAAGCTGTAGGTCCTGATCTCATACATAATATCCTTTTAAAAGCATCTGGTCCTGTGATCTCACTTCCACTTTCTATACTATTTAACCGTTCCTTATCAGAAGGTGTTTCCTGCACTGTGGAAGACAGCTCACGTTAACCCAATTCACAAAAAAAGGATCTACAAATCTCTGCGACAATTACCGTCCGATTTCCCTTTTAAGTTGTGTAGGAAAAAATTCTCGAAAAGTGCATTCACTCTCACATTTTTTGCTTCCTTAAGGAGAATAGTATTCTAACTCCATCACAATCTGGTTTTATTCCAGGTGATTCCACAATTAACCAACTAACTTGTATTTATGACAATTTCTGTTCCTCTTACGATGATGGAATCACAACACAGTCCATATTTTTCGATATTTCAAAAGCTTTTGATCGGGTCTGGCATAAAGACTTCTTAAAAAATTAGAATCGATAGGTATAAGAGGTAAAACTGTTAGAATGGTTTCAAAAAATATCTCGACAAACGTACCCAGAGGGTTGTAATTAAAGGTGCAGAGTCACAACTGAAAGTTGTACCAGCTGGTGTCCCTCAAGGCTCTGTTCTAGGTCCACTTTTATTTCTAATTTACATAAACGATGTTGTAATGAACCTAGAATCTATCATTAAACTTTTTGCAGATGACACAAGCATATCTCTTTCACTTCCAAATCCCATTACACGAGCTGAAATTTTAAATTCTGACTTGGAAAAAATAGAGACATGGGCAAACCACCTGGAAAGTTAACTTCAATAAAGGTAAAACTGACTTGCTTAATTTTAAGAAAAAACAACTTGCCCATTTACTCCCTTAGGTTTGCTGACACAATTCTTCAGGAAGCTGAATACCACAAGCATTTAGGTTGATAATCCAGAACAACTGCAAATGGGAAATGCACATTGCCAACATTATTTCTAAAGTAACACCACTAATTTCTTGCCTTAAACATTACAAATACAAACTATCAAGAAAGTCTCTAGAAACTATGTACAAAAGCTTTGTATTACCTCACTTTGATTACGCAGACGTCATATGGGACAACTGTAGTAAAAACCTCGCAGAAAAATTAGAAGATCTCCACCTTGATGCTTTACGAACAATTTGTTGGTTGTTCCCGGGGATGTAGTCATTCAAAATTATATCATGAATCAGGTTTCAGTTCACTTGAAGAACGGCGAAAAAAGACACAAACTATTTTCTATCACAAATTGTATATGGAAACAGCCCCGATTATTTAAGTAATATCTCCTACCCCCACTAGTGTCTTCTGTGAATCCGTATCATCGTCGCAGGTTAGGTGATCGTTCTGTGCCTCGGTGTAAAACTGAACTGTATTCTAACTCTTTTTTTCCCATCAAGCACTCGTCTCTGGAACAGTCTTCCCGAATCTGTCCAGTCTAATTCTTCTATCAGCGCATTGAAACGTTACTTGTCTAGAGATGATGCTTGTGTTCCATCATATTTTTATCATGGCTGCAGAAAACTACAGACCTCACATGCTTGTCTTCGACTTGGTATGAGCAACCTTAACCACGATCTTTATCGTCGTCATCTTTTGCTAAATCCTTCATGTGCTTGTGGTTACCTACGGAAACTGCCGAACACTTTTTACTGCATTGCCCTCGGTTTGCCGACATTAGATTTATTACAATTTCCTCCCTCCCCGCAAATTACCAGAACATTAATACACTTCTTTCAGGCTGCAGTACCCTAACAATTAAAGAAAATGTACATCTGTTCTCTGTAGTTCATGACTTTTTGCTCAAGAGCGACAGGATTAAGTAAAAAAAAAAAAATAATAATAATAAAATAAAATAAAATAAATAAATAAATAAATCACGACGCTCAAAATCTCGCCATATGTAATATGCTTGTCGGTATAGCGCCCGCTATTTGCTACTGTCCGGCTGGGAGGTTGTTGGTTCGAATCCCATCAGAAAATCATGTGGGTTTTTCTGCCCCGACTGGCTCCTACCAAGAGTTGAGTTGCTGCGGGCTCAGTTGGGAAGACTGGGACCACACAGTCGAGTGTCATCCACTTAATGGATGCGTTTCTGAGAGTGTTGCTCAAATTCTTGACCAACACTGCAGGTGCCTGTATCTCTCGGGCCTGGTTGACGCCGGGATATATTATGAAAGGAAGCGTAGAGAACAGCCCTGTCATGTAGTCTCAGACCTAAATGGAAATCCGTAGCATCATCTTAATCATCCTCATTGTCATCGATCTGCATAAAAAAATGTCTCAAATTCTGTGGCCCTTCATGCACTGCTCTCATGGTGACCTCAATTTCGATGTCCTCTCTCTACGTCTGTGGCCTTGGTTTGGTTCCGTCGGGGTCACCGATATCGGCGCGAGTCCATGGGAGCTGTCGCTGGACGGACGTGGGTGCGCCCTCCGGGGGGGACAGCTCACTCACGCCGGCTCCGCGACTAAGCAATTATTGTCGTCAGGGGGCTTAGTAGGTGGTGTCCTGCGTATGTTAGATCAGAACAGGCGCCACTGAACACCACCGAAGTGACTCGGCAGTAGTACAGTGTCTCCTCCGGTGGGTTGCCTCTTGACGACTTGACATTAACTGTTCCCTGTGGATTACCGCTGCCGGTGCTACGGCGGGGCCGACCGGGCTGTGGCTGTGGACAATGTGTCGGAATGAGCGGCGTGGGTGCACTGCCTCTGAGGTGGCGCAGAGGTTGGGACAGAAAATAAAAAAAATATATATATATATATATTCATCATTATTATTATTATTATTACTATTATTATCATTATTATTATTATTGTAGTGCTCCATTTGGCAATTTAATGAACGGGGAACACGTGCACGCGCGCGTGCGCCCAGACACGCACACACATAGCATGATATCAAGCTCGTGAGCCACAATATATATCCATTTTCTTTGGTTGCTATACATGCTTTCAACTGATGAAAAATTGTTCCATTTTTACTGGCATTCTGCGCCCCAAGCAAGAGCAATAGATCAGTACATCTTGCACGTGTTGGATATTTTTTCTTTGCCAGAAAAGGGATGGCTTTCTTTACAATAAAAACAGATTAATGTAAAAATTACTCATTCTGGCTAGAAAAAAAATGCAAATGCGATCAGTGTTCAACGTGGAAAAGACATGCATTTTTTTTTTTAAAACTTTTGGACCATCATACAAAATATGAAATTAAATGATGCAAATATTGAATAGGCACACTGTAAAGCATACAGTGCTAAATGAGAGTACAGTACGAAAATACCTTTCAAGACTATGGAAACAAATGACTGAAAGTCTCCTGTAATACTGTTACGCAGCAATGTGAGGCTATGAAGCACCAGTCGCCCACGTTATTAAAGCGTGTTCACAAGCACATGAACCAGAAGAGGAGGATGGGGGGGAGGGGGGGGGTGTCTTTTTGTCTCCCCTTGCTTGTCAGGTCCCTGTCATGACAAAACCCTTGCTTCACTGGGTGAAAACTGCTCAATCTGTACCTGACAGTGCATGTGACAAGTGGAACATTCCCTCTGTGTCTTGATGTCTAATTATTGGTGCTCTCACGCACAGAAGAAAATCCTGGCTGGATTTGATGATGATCCAGGACAGACTCCAAATGCTGCCTAGTGTGTTTCAAGAACAAACACACTATAAACTTTAAGCAAATAGCATCCATATCAATATCAAGACATTCTATCAGACAGGAGTTAGGGGTTGGGATGGAAGTGAGAAGTAGAGGAGGGATGGGATGTCAAAGATTTCCAGAAAGACACACCTGTCCAGATCTGTACCTGCATATTTAATGGATAGCCATGGCTACCTTCTGCGACAAGCCTCTGGCTCACCTGAAGGAACTGGCATTGTCTTCCTACTTCCTTATTAAAGCAGTACTCCTGGACACACGGGGTCTAAAACGGCTCCTTTAGCCCGCCTCATTTGGGACATCCTAACCCTTATCCCTTCCATAGTTACTTGAACCGATTCTTTACGAGCATGGCTACTTTGCCTCAAATGTCTGTCTTTCAATCTTTGACTCTCAAATATCTGTCTTTCAATTTTTGACTCAAATGTCTGTCTTTCAATCTTTGACTCAAATGTCTGTCTTTTAATCTTTGACTCAAATGTCTGTCTTTCAATCTTTGACTCAAATGTCTGTCTTTTAATCTTTGACTCAAATATCTGTCTTTCAATCTTTGACTTAAATGTCTTTCAATCTGATACAATAAACACCCTTCCATTTTCCCCCATTCCTTTGGCTTAAAAATCTTTCTAAGTTACTTTGCATTAATCTTAGCACCATAACAAGCATTTTTAACTTCTGTTCTTTATCACATGTTTTCAGATATTGTAATTTTGTTTGTTATCAATTGTAATTGACCACTTTCAGAACATTTCGTGATAGGTTTGTGATTTTTTTTCTCATTTTCAAAAGCTGTTTGTTCAATTCTTCTGTCCTGAAAACTTTGACCTTCTGTCAATTTTGTGTTAGTTATATTGATATTTTCTGAAACGTTTAGTTAAATCTATGTGACTCGTTAAACGAAAGGCGCTGCGTAAGTCACAAAAATAAGTGTCAGGTGTTTGCTTGCAGATATACAATCAGACGCAGCTGTCCAAGCCAGCCACTGGAAGCACACACTCCAGCAAGAGGCTATTGCCCTGCACTCTGAGAGAGCACACACTGCAGCAAGAGGCTATTGCCCTGCACTCTGAGAGAGCACACACTGCAGCAAGAGGCTATTGCCCTGCACACTGAGAGAGCACACACTGCAGCAAGAGGCTATTGCCCTGCACACTGAGAGAGAGCACACACTGCAGCAAGAGGCTATTGCCCTGCACACTGAGAGAGCACACACTGCAGCGAGATGCTATCGCCCTGCACACTGAGAGAGCACACACTGCAGCGAGATGCTATCGCCCTGCACACTGAGAGAGCACACACTGCAGCGAGATGCTATCGCCCTGCACACTGAGAGAGCACACACTGCAGCAAGAGGCTATCGTCCTGCACACTGAGAGGCCTGACCATCGTCCACAGGCCAATGGCATGAAACAGGGAACAGGTCCTCCACACGGGAACTGGATTTTCAAAAATATTCACCTGCAAGAAACCACCACCTGTCATTAATATCAAGCCATCAATGTTGACATATTATATATTCATTTAGTTCTGATTTCTCCCAGGGCTGTTCCTGAACGCTTTGATGGAAGCTTACCCATCAACTGATCCATTCATTCAGTGTTCGTGGGGCAGCGGTTGCTAGAGACTGTGGTGAGATACGTAACATAACTGCTTCTACTGCAACATGCCATCAGACGCCTGCAGCACCTGTTGCTGCTGCAAACCATTGTCAGCCACCTGAACTAAACACGTCTAGTGCTGACGGCTCTCTGATACCAGAAGCAGGTACTCCTTTGCTGATCAAAATGTACAGAAGATTTGGCTTTCTATAATATACCCCAGAAAAAACGTGGACAAAAGAGAGTTACTAAATCCAGAGAAGTGGAAGAAGAATACAACAAAAACTGCAAGGTTGAATAAGAACGAGTATACTAGCAGCGGAGGAAAAGCTGTACAAGCAAAGATAGTAAAGCCAGTAGTAAGTGTCAACACAGATACCACGCAAACATTAGCACTGAGAAGCAGCAAGCACTCTTCAACACTTTCTATGGACTGATGGGTTATGATAGGCATGTAAACATGTAGAACAAAAATGAACAGTAATCATCTTAGATCAGATAACAATGCAGCCAAAACCAAGAAGAAGACAAACCACTCGAAAGTACATTTTTACTGTCGAGGGACAACGAATACGAGTTTGCAAACGATTTCTTTCTCGCCACCTTGGGCATTGGTAGTCTGTGGATCATGCACTTTCCCATTCACAGGATGGTACCTTCAGTGGTGGCGATGGTCGTGGGAAAGACTTCCCTGCCAACAAAGACATCTGAAGAGGACTGGAGAAGAGTCATACAGCACTTTCTGTCATTTCCAGCACTAGAATCCCAATACTGCCAACAAAGAAGTCAGAGAAAGTTTTTAGATGGTACTTTGAATGCCAACCAAATGTTTCAAATGCATGAATCCAAACTGAAGGAGCAAGGTTTGCAGCCTGTTTCCAGCAGTCTTTACAGAGAGATATTCAACAGCGAATTCAACCTGTCATTTCACACGCCAGAAAGACCAGTGTGTCCTCTGCCACAGATATTGCAAGGACAAACAGCAGCAGTATACAATGCTACAGTATTTTCCTAAGGTGACAAACAGTCCAATTGCTATGTTTGGAGAAGAAAAAAAAAAACGAAGGAAAGAAGAGAGCCATGAGAGAGGGACATGTCTTCTCCTTTACCTGAAAGCACTGCCTTCTGCCATCAGACATGCCATCTTCTACTTCGACACATGTTCTGGGTAGAATCGCAATCAGTATTTTGCAACTGCCTTGCAGTATACTGTCCAGAACATCCCAAACATTGTGACGATCGACCAGAAATGTCTCGGGTCGGGCCACGCTCATATGGAATGCGATTCCATGCATGCATGCATTGACTGGGCAAAGAAAACTGTGACAATTCATATCTCAGACCAATGGAACACTGTCTTTCAGAGGGCGAGGCCAGCAGCCCTGTACACTGTTGTTACTGTCTTTCAGATGGCGAGGCCAGCAGCCCTATACACTGTTGTTCCATTGCAACACCGGATACTTTGGACCTCAAAGCCCTGGCGATGGCCTCCACTTCTATACGCAACACCAAGACTGACATAGGTGGCAATCGGGTTAGCTAGCTGCTGATCATATGGATCAGGTATGTGAAAGGCGAAACAGACGCCCTCTTCTCCAAGTATCAGATGGAGACCCATTCAACTTGCTGAAGACCAGGGGATCAACAGCGACGAGGTCGTTACACCAGCCGTCTGCCCCGTGTCTTCAGCAAAGAAAGCCGATCTGACTGACCTCTGCCGCCTTGGAGATGTGCCTGTCCTGCACCACAGCTTCCATGGACAAATTCCCGACGAGACATCTGTCCCTGACTGTCTTCCACAGCCTGAGATCATGGAGGAGATGAATACTGAAGAAGATTTAATTGTCGCCTGTGGTGCTGAACTGTGTGCAGTTGGATGTAATCCTCTACTTTGACGTAAGAATAGAGAGGATCCCTCCCTAAACTCACAAACACATCAGTTTATAACTCCTAACCAGTTAACAAGAAAAAGCTGTGTGTGCATACAGCCAGACAAAGAGTCCTACCACTGATTCACTGACAGACACATGAGGACACTCTTTGTGATGTGTGGCGGCAAGCATCAGAACTGTGAAATGGATAAAAAAATGTGTGTGACAAAAGTGTCGTGTTGTGTGTGTGTGTGTGTGTGTGTGTGTGTGTGTGTGTGTGTGTGTGTGTGTGTGTGTGTGTGTCACGGGAAGACGTGTTTCTGACTGATTTTGTTTTAATGATGGGTGATTTTTGTTTTCAGATGGCTATGTTCTTAAAGTTGTGTTCTTTTATTAACTACTGTGTTTTGTGTATAAAGACTTACTGGTCTGCTAGTGAAATTGTGAATACTAACAGAAGTCAAAGGGATTACCTACACTTCAAAACCAGGTGAGACGAACACTTTTCAACATGTTTAGTGTTGTATTTTGTTTTACAGAGTGAATTCTGCAATAATTGTAATTTCAAACATTTGTCACATGTTCCTACTGAAGTTGAAAATATATGTAAAGTTTTCGCTGTTAAGAGTGGAATAGATCAAAGTTTTGAAATACCTAATAGCAAAACGAACAATAGCTTTTCGCTTTACACTTGTTTAAGCAGTAAAAACATACTGTGTGTTGTTTTGAATCTATAGTTGTAAAAAAAAGCACAAAAAAGGGTCCTTTTGAGAGCAAACTTTTTTAAAAAATATATTTTGTGGCATGTATGTGTAGATGGATAGCCTGAATTTGCTTGCAAACCACAAGAACGTATTTGCGAGCACATGGTTGTTACCCAAACTAGGTCAATTGTATGAGGGTTACTTCTCAGGACACCACGTAGCTCCATTGCACAGATGGTTGTGGTCTCAAACTTTACTGTGACCTGCATCCTAGCACCCAGGCTACAGCCAACTAGCCACTGGACAGATGGTTATGACCTGAAATATTTGCTGTGGTTTGCTTCATGGTGTCCTGGCTACAACAGGGTACTCTACCATAACTGTTTGTGGCCCAAACCTTGGTGCATTTTCCACGGTATTTTTTTCATGAAAGGATCATTTATTGATTTAAATTTTAAATTTTGATTCTGCGAAATAACTTTATTTTTTGGATTACGGTAATTAAAGGTTAGTATTCTGTGTATCATTTATTAAAAAAAAATGGAAGTACTCAAGAAAAAGGAGGAGGTTTTTTTTTTTATGGAAACAAGAAAACTTAAATTGTCATTATTTCAAATTTCTCATTCAGAGATACCTGATTGTGGCTGTGATATATACATACATGCATGTATGCACACACACACACACACACACACACACACACACACACACAACACACACACACACATATATATATATATATATATATATATATATACATTCATACATACTTACGCACATGCATACATTTTTACACACATACATACACACATACTTACATACACACATCCATGATACGTACAAACATACATACATACATAAATGCATACAAACGGACAACAATGCTACTGTTTCCAGTTTCAATTGGAACACTGAGACGTTCGATGTGGTGTGCAACTTTTCAAACATCTTAAGTTGAGGAGACATGCGAAGGTACTGCGGACACAGGCACACAAACTCACAGCTGAGTTACTTGAACAAGTTTGTTTTCACAAGGCGACCTCCTGTCTGAATTAGTCTGCTGCATCTGCATGTGTTTGCGTCTTGAGCACCCACAGCATTCTCATTTCCTTCTTCCTTCTTTGTCGCGGTTGTTCTCATTTTTGCGCGTAGGGGAAAAGAAGACTTACCTCTACCCCACTGCGTCTCCTACCCCTTCCACCCCACCCCCGGTGTCCAACCAACCCTCTCTCCCATCTTTGCTCGATAGGCGAGTATGACATTTATCCACTCTCGCTCGCTCATGCAGACTAGTGTGCATGCTCGTACACACACACACACACACACACACACACACACACACACACACACACACACACACACACACACCTACACGTGCACACGCACTCATGCGCACGCACACACACAACACAACACACATATGTAGACACACGCAGACGCACGTACACACACACACACACACACACACACACACACACACACACACACACACACACACGCACACACATGCACACACATATGCACAAACACACACACGCACACATGAGTGCATGCGCAAAAGCGAGCGCAATTACAGACAGATAGATGGACACAATACAGATAGACGGATAGGTAGATAAACAGGTAGATAGATAGGTAGACACTTACTGCAGACCAAGTCGTAATCACATACGGTTCCGTTGATACAATATTCCTGCCTTTCTCTGTCACACATCTGCCCCACCTGTATTCCTGCAACATGATTTGAAATGGCCACAGAGGCAGCTCTCATCTGTGTGCCCTTAAGTGAGTGTCTACAAAGAGCGATTTGCTACTGAAAGGATATCATCATTTTATTCATTAAGTTTTGGAATTAATGTGACATAAAATATGTCAGCGTATTTCTTTTCTGGATATTTTTTTTATTAGCCTTTTTAAAATATTGGCACAAACTGAAATAGTAACCACTTCTGACAAGACTTCAATTATTTGTAGCTTTCAACCATTGTACAGCAAACAGCTACACACACACACACACACACACACACACACACACACACACACACACACACACACACACACACGCACGCGCGCACGCGCGCATGCACACACAAACACACACAGACACACACCTGTGCGCGTGCGCGCACGCACAAACACGCATACATACACATATACACACCCAAAACGAACACACACTCAAACAAATAATGGCTTTTGCTATAATATTGTGCTCTAATCTCTTAACGAAAGAGTGACTTTTCAGGCTTCGAAAAGGAGAAGAGAGGGGCTCAAGATTTGTTTGCCAAAAGGAGAAAACACAAGAACACCTTAAATACTGAAGGGCGAATACAATATAAATGTGATAATAAAACTGTATAGACCTGCACTGCAAACTGGAACAAGTCTTTTTTTTTTTTTTTACATAAGCTAATGACAGAAAGAGGATGTAACAGGTTTGTACTTAGAAAGTCTTAAATGAAAGAAGTGTTAGTAAGTTGTTCAGACAAACTCTGAAAATAGATAAAAACGTTAAAGCAGAAAATGGAACAGTAAATTGTCAACAAGAACTTCTTCCTTCAAAGCAGAGTAAAGCTGTCGACAGGGAGATCGAATAACTTGGTATCTAAATTATGTCCGAAGTGATTCAATACCAAATCAGAGATGTTAAAGTTAAAAGTACAGATGCGAAATCTAACATATTCATTTACTTATATCACCTTTATTGCTTTAAACAGATACGGAAATTCGCATGAAAAACGTTCTCAGATACTCATTTTCAAGGTTTTTTTTCCAAACAACTCAAAATGTAATACTATGGCTTTGTACAGGGAAAAATTCCCCGATGATATATACAATTCAAAAAAAAATTTTTTTTTTTTTTAAAAAGGAGTGCAGTCCACCTAAATTCAACATTCGAGAACAAAGACGAAGAAAAATAATAGCCGATGGATAAATCAAAGTAGAAGTCCTTTCGGAAAACGTAACAGGAAAGACCAATCCTGCAAAATGACCAGACCACAGAACTTTGTCAACACCATTCTTTCCAAGTCGTCATGACAGTTACTGTCAACACCATTCATCCCAAGTCGCCATGACAGTTACTGTCAACACCATTCATCCAAGTCGTCATGACAGTTACTGTCAACACCATTTATCTCAAGTCGTCATGACAGTTACTGTTAACACCATTCATTCCAAGTCGTCATGACAGTTACTGTCACCCACCATTCATTCCAAGTCGTCATGACAGTTACTGTCAACACCATTCATTCCAAGTCGTCATGACAGTTACTGTCAAACACCATTCATTCCAAGTCGTCATGACAGTTACTGTCAACACCATTCATCTCAAGTTGTCATGACAGTTACTGTCAACACCATTCATCTCAAGTTGTCATGACAGTCACTGTCAACACCATTCATCTCAAGTTGTCATCATAGTTACTGCCAACATCGTTTATCTCAAGTCGTCATGATAATTACTGTCAACATCGTTCATCCCAAGTCGTCATCATTGTTATAGCCAATCGAATCATTAATTTTAGATAAATATGTCTTCCTGATCCATTTAATATACACATACACATTACAGGCAATATTTCGTGAATTGCTATGGGACAAGAAAACAACAGTTAAAGATTAAGTAGCTTGCACCTACTATGGAAAACGGCGCGTAGGTACATCTGATGTTTAAGAAACTCGTTCGCAGGGCTGGGTTTCAAACATTTATACACATCATCCACACAGGCACATTTTTATATTGTCCACGTCAAGACATAAGTTTAGTGAATCCTTACATAACAATACACCTAAAATGAACTCACCTGTTCTTACATACTCTCTGATAGTACTCACAATTTTACATTAAAGTAAAATCTCACTTTCAACCGAGCTACAAAATTTCATGAGAGAAAATGAAGAATTGCTGAGATTTGTTTCAATTACAAGAAGTGAGGAAATGATGATGATGATGATGATGTGATAATGATGATGATGATGATGATGATGATGATAAGAACAAGTGAAGAAATGATGATGATGATGATGATGATGATGATGATGATGATGATGATGATGATGATAATGATGATGATGATGATGATGATGATGACGATGACGATGAAGATGATGACAGTGATGATGATGATGGTCATGATGATGATGATGAAGAAGAAAGATGATAATGATGACGATAATGAATGAGAAGTGAAAGAAATAACTGACTGCAGGCAAAGCCTGATTTTGGCTTGACTGCAAGAAAAACCAGGATTTTTGCTTGTATTAGGATGCCATTGCTAACTGGCTGTTGGACTAGCTGGCTAAGATAGTAGTCAGTGTCAGCAGGTGTTCAAGAGACGAACTGGCTTCATCTGTGCTAATATTTAACAGGGCTGTGTTTGGGAGGTGCTATGTGGGAGTTATCCTCACCTCTGTAGAACAAAGGGGGGGTAATCATAAATCAAGGCACTGAACTGCCAGTGTAAGCCTAAACGTGGAAAGGAAAGGTAAGCATAAAAAATACATGGATTTCCTGATGATTCAGGAAGCACCAAAAAGTGAGTAGAAAGAAATATCTGAAAATTGAAAATGATTATTGACAAAAGTCTCGGTTATTTCTGTTGCAGGGATTTTTCTCCTCCAAATTAGTTTGTTCCCGTAAGTCCCCTATGTGACAAAAATTAAAAGAATAAATTAGTGTTCGACAGCAGAAGTGTAAACTGAAAGAAAATGAATGAACAAATTGTGAACTGACTGAGGCCTCAGTTAGACGGGGGTGATTTGATAGTGGAAACAGCGGAAGAGAAGAGCACACAAAACAAAGTGTGACGTAACGCAGTTTTAATGCACGACGAAACAAAATAAGACAAGACATTTTCGGCAATATGCCTTCCTCAGCAACAAAACAATTTTAAAAACAGTACAGACATTAACATACGCAATATTCCCCTTGTGAAGCCAAAGTGGTGAATCACCACAAGCAAATACCCCTGTAAACTTTTTGGGAAAACTACCAGAATCAAACTGTCTTTTGAAGTATTGAATTAAAAATAAAATGACATCTTGAGATGAGTTTTATAAAATTCATCACTTAATGTATTGGAATCAGATGCATTTTCATATTTCAAAGCTTTAATAGCATCCTCAATTTCCCATTGTTCTATCGCTGGTGTTTAGTGAAACACAGTCCAATGTTATGTCTACAGGCAAGTTAGTTTAAAAAGAATCTTCAAAAAATCTGTGAAATCAGTCTCGTTAGATAGATCACTATCAAAAAAACATTTTAAAAAGATCAAAACCATTCACCAGAAATGATGGAATTATGCTTCAGTTCTTAGATATAGGAACAGATTTAAACAGTTCCCTAGAAAACGTTTAAGATCGCCACCACTATCAAAAGCGTGTCTAGAATTGAGTGTTTATGTTCGGAACTCTTGGTCCTAAGCAGATTTTTAACTGTCTCCTTAAAATTACATAATACATATCTGTAATATATCATTTGTAGTTTTTTACTATCATTGTCAACATCCATTTTTTTTACAATACTGTCGCACGCTCTGCGAAATGTTCGCAAACCTTCATTCACTTCACGTCTTTTTTTTCTGCACATTCTCAGTCAACCACGGCTTTTGTCGGAAACTACCTACCCCTAAACATCTTTTTAACATTCTTTTTTCCAGCCGTCTTGACACCACAAATGAATGAAGGTTATGATGTATCAAAAAATGATAACACTTGACTGGGTCTTTTTTCAGAACAACTATATTAATTTGAGGATTGGTGATACAGACCGAAACAAAAGGGGGGAAGGGGGGGGGGGGGGGGTGTCAAAAAGAAAAAACAAACAAAAACAATGCACAACGTTTCTGTGTGTACTGTCGGACGTTCATGTTTCACTTGAAAAAGAGACTCTAAGAGTCGAAACGTTGTGCATTGTTTTGTTTTCTTTTTGACCCCCCCCCCCCCACCCCCCCCAACCCCCCCCCCCCCCCCCCCCCCCCCCCCCCCCACCCCCCCCACCCCCCCCCCCCCCCCCCCCCCCGCACCCCCCCCCCCCACCCCACCCCCCCCCCCCCCCCCCCCCCACCCCACCCACCCCCACCCCCCCCCACCACCCCCCCCCCCCCCCCCCCCCCCCCCCCCCCCCCCCCCCACCCCCCCCCCCCCCCCCCCCCCCCCCTTTTGTTTCGGTTCTTATCCCAATCCTCAAATTATTATAGTTGTAATGATGTATCAATATCAAGATCTATTATTAAAGTACAAGCATTTTGAGAATGAGTTGCTAACTTTAATCATTTCATATCATAAACATTGCTGAATAATCCTTTTTTTGTCATTATTCCCACAAAATATAGTAAACTTTACTTATCATTAGAGAATGGGTCAAGGGACGATTTTCAATTCAACAGCTTTTAGTACTTCAAAGAAAATCTCTATATTAGGCCATATGTTTGCTTCAGTTCTGGGAACTAAAACCTTTAAATGTGAACCTGCTGGAAACACATTCAGATCAATAAAAGTAATCAATAACATTCACCGTTGATAGGCAATGTAAGTGAAGTTTCCCGCTTCTCATCACCCGAAACAAGTACCGTTCATTATAAATCAGGTTATATTGATCACATTATTGAAGAAAACAAATATTACACCAAATTGATTGTAACACAATTCTTTGACACTTACGAAATCTTTGTACACCTGTTTTCGAATAACCCAATCATCTGCTTTTTTCAACCATGAAAGTCGTCTATGGAGTAGTAGCCAGAAGAGGAAAAACATTTACCATTGCTGTTTCTGGTATTAAATATCCGAAAAGCAATGAGAGGGTAGTTCGCCCTATTGATCTTACACATAAATCCAGCGATTACACTTATCCAAAAGAAAACATAAAAACCGTTATCAATTTCAGTTTCAGCGTACCGGAATCGTATAATAGTAAAAACAGTATTCTGAAAGAGGGGATACAAAACCACTCAAGAAGAAGGGGGGGGGGGGAAAAACTGTCCAGAATTAAAAAAAACCAGTTAGTAGTTTTCGATGTATCTTGAGAAAACCAAGACTGTCATAGTCACTGTGAATGTGATATAATATAGTCAAGCATTTTCCTTTACCAAAAAGTGCAAAAAATTCCACTGGACAAAGCTAGCGGTATCGGAAATAAAAACAACTTCAATACCTGGTTGAAATATATTACATTATGATGGGAAAAAAACAAGTGACTGGGAAGGAATATGAAAAAAAAAAAAGGTTGTCCACAAAAAAGAATTGAAAGGGAGAGGAAAATTAATTAAAATGGTACAAAATGAGCGATTCCTCTATGACTAATTGACGTTGACAAAAACCCTTCACATTACAAGTTCAGGAACCGTATTGTTTTTGATTCCTTTGAAAAGCAAGCGATTGTTTGAGCCCGTGGGCTTGAATTTGTTTTACACAGGCCAGGGGCCGAATTCCCTAGATACTTGAAAGAGGGACAGGGGCCCCTCTGCAAACCCTATTACATCCTGCAACGAGGGGAGAAGTGTTGGTCTGGCCCTGTGTGGAAGAGTGAGGTGTCTGTCAGGTGTGTTGGCGACAAATCTCAGCATCTACTTCGGGGGTTTGATGTGGGGGAGAGTTGCATTGGTGATTGACCGGTGGGTTTTCGTTTTTGTATGAAAACTGAGGAATTGAAGACCAGAACAGGCAGGGGATTGGTTTTAAAAAACTAAAAGGAAGGAAAAGGACTACTGGGAATTGAAAAACCACGGGATTGAGATTTAAAGACGGACTTTTCCACATCCTTCGGAGAGTGAAGAGACGTTTCCACGTATTAACAGGGTGAGGGGTCCTTCTAGAACTGAGCAACGGTCTCGGCCTCTGAGACAATTCCCACCTGGACAAGGGAAAAAAAACCATTTCAGTCTGTAAATTGTTGCAAGGCCCCAACGGCAGGGCTCGAATGGGCAGGTGTGAAACGAGCTATGAGGAATATTACACTGTGTGGCTGAACTGCACTGAAAAACGGGGGAGGCCCTGGAGGAGGAGTGAGTGCTGATCACATCTGGGAAGCAATAGCAATGGTGGTGCGAGGAGAGGAGAGGAAATGTGACAGTTTCTGGGAGAAGGGAAAGAAGGTTGTTAGCGAGGGAGTGTATCAATGGGCAGCGCCTCGGGATCGGTGCGAGGGTCCCCTGGACTGGCAAGATTCGCGGTCATGGGAGCAACAGCACTGTCAGCAGGATAAGCAGAAGGAACCGGGAACTGGTGAAGCTGGTCTGGCGGAACACTGGCCTTGGTTAGCGGCGTTCCATGGGTGGACGTGGCGCGGTTCCCGTTGGGGTGTTTGAGGGGTGTTTGAAGAGGTGAAGAGAGAGGGACGGGCAGGGGCGCGCCAAGGGCAGGGGCGTTGGGCAAGAGTAGTGAAGGGCAAGAGGACCCTCCGGAGTCTGCCTGAGCTGAGGCTGGCGTCTGAGGGCAGGAAAGGATTCCATATCAGGGAGGATTGGAGGGGGCTGACAGGCTTTCTGCTGACCGCAGATGATTTTACTCTTTCGGCGTGATTCGTGATTTGGCTCTTTACAGGAGGGAAAAACGTTGACTGTTAACCCGGTTATTAGATCCATACCACTACTCTCTACTGTTTGCGGACCCGTGCAGGCGCGGCCATGGCCGGGACAAAAGAAGGGCCACCCGTCGTCCTTCTCATGTCTAACATTTGCGGTATGCGTGAGATCGCCACCACACATGAAGCTCAGCGTGTAAGCAGCCAAGTTCCTTTCCTGCTGTCTTTTTACTCTAGAACTGGACAGTTATCATTTTCACTGGTTTGTAGTTTTGCAAAGGAAGGGTACGTGGGTAGGCAGAGTGTGCCTCTTTTCCCGTTCTACACAAATCGGCACCGCTCCTCATGACTTTGAAAAGTCCCACGGTATTTGTCTGGAAAATGATTTTTTCACAGCTTAATCAATGTCATCGTGTTCCACATTATGGACCAAACTCAATCAATGTAAATCCATCCAGTTCTTCGGACTTGTTCCTATATTATTTGCTTTCATGGAAAAACACATTTCTTAGCAAGAAAGGACACGGCTACTTCAATCGAGTATTTAGGTAACATGCTCTGCCATTTTGTTATGAGGGGAGGGTGTGGGAAAGAGGACAACATTCAGAATGTGTAGGTTGAGGGACACCACCAGCGGAGGGACGAAACTCACGAAATAGGCAGTTATGGGGGATGGTACCAAAAGCCACTAATCTTGCACATTAGGAAAATTAGAGAGAAAGGGTGAAACTCGAAAAATAATTAGCAGTTAATGGCCGGGACGACAATAAACCAACAGGTGTGGCGATTGACTTCGTAACTGAGCTTGAAACTAACCCTCGAGGAAAAAACTGGAAACAAGAAAAAATTCAGAGACTCAACCTCACCCATTTTGTTTGGTTTATTGCCATTAGCATAAGCCCTGATGGCAAGGGGGGAAAGAAAGGGAGGGGAAGAAGGGGGGGGGGTACATGTTGGGGGGGGACCGGGTGTGGTACATGTAAATACCACATGATGATAGCTGGCAACGGCAACAAAAAATTAATAATTAAAAATTGTCAAACTTGCTTTTTTCACACACGCGAAAGGCGCGCGCGCCTGTACACAAAGTAATCACCCTCACAGCAAGAGTTATCAGCACGAAAAAAGTTAAGCCCTCATTGGACCATCAAGTAGGTGCACTGTAGAACCAAAACATCTTCTGAGAAAAAAACCTTAGATTATACAGGATTCACAAAAAATAACAACAAAAATAGCAAAAAACGTGGTTTTAACTGGTATTTTTTTCTTCCGGTATATTCAGACAGCGTCAGCAAATGTATCGAGACAAAGAATCCAAGGGAGTTTTATATTATGGACTCGATTAAAGATTGCTACACGATCTTTTTCTCCTGTGCGGTACTGGTTGGTTTAAACACTTCGCGTTTTACCCGGTATTAGTATATAGGCGGGACAATCAAAACACAAAATGCCATGTCGTTTTCGATTATTATTGTTATCTGGCACATAAAAGCTTGCGCATTGTCGATGTTTCAAACCATTTTTTTGTTGGTAATTAAGGCCTAGTATTTTTTGGGAATTTGCCTCACTGAAGGACATTTATGGCCAGTTATTAGTATAAAAAAGATAAAATACTTTTCTCTTATAATGTGCTTTTCTTTTAAAAAGGAAAGAAGCAGTTAATATTTAGAGTTAATTCAATCATACTGGCATGCCATTTGCGTTTGTTTGTAAGAGCAGGTTAACACAACGATCTAGTTAAACTCCGAAACGGAAAAAATTGTCTATAATTATATACACCTTCGGCAAAGCCCCACAACAATACCGAAAAATCATTTTTCGGTTCCAATTTTTTTTTTTTTTTTTTTTTTTTTTACGCGGGACGAGGGATCGAGAGGAGAGCGGGAGGGAGAGAAGGAGGGGGGGGACCCAGTGGAATTTTACCTGCCTATTGTGGCAAAATCAAACATTTTATAAGCTTGGATGCATAGTCTATTTTTCTAAATGACTCCCTTTAGCCCAATATTTTAAACAGAATCTGACACAGGGTCTTATAATAGAATGGACAGCGGCACCAAGTTCTAACCATATATGCATTTTTTGTTAGACGCCAGCAAACCGGTAATGGCAAAATGCGCTTTTGCTTTTTTTTAAACGCAAAGTGTGTACCTAAGGAGAAGGAGAGGAGGAGGGGGGGGGGGGGGGGCGGGGGGAGCGGGTGTGAGGAGCCCCCACCGGGGGCACACCACCCCCACCCCCCCCCCCCCCCCCCCCCAGCACCCCCGGGGTGGGGGTGGGGGCGGGGAGGTGGAGGTCAAATGGGGTCGGGGGGGGGATGGGGGGGGGGAGAGGGTGGCGGGGGGGGGTGGGGGGGGGATGGCAGGTGACCACAGTTGTGAGGCGGTTTTTGGAGGGGGGGGTTGGCGAGCTGGGGAGGTGTGAGGGCGGGTGGGAGGGGAGGGTCTACTGGCGACTCCGCGGGGAGGTGGAGAGGGGGGGGGAGAGAGGCGATGGCTGGGAGAGGAAGGAGAGAGAGAGAGAGAGGAGAGAGAGAGAGAGTAGGACCTTCACGGGGCCACGTTGGGTAAACGAGGTCACACATTCAGCCCTGAGGAACAGTCGCTGTCCTTCTCGCACTCTTGTCCTTGTGCCTTTGCTTCAACGGTAAATTCGTATGTGTGGATGCACATCTCTCTAATGTATGTGTGTGTGTGTGGTGTGTGTGTGTGTGTGTGGTGTGTGTGTGTGTGTGTGCGCGATCTCTCTCCTCTCTCTCTCTCTCTCTCTCTCTCTCTATATTATAATATATATATATATAGATATATATTATATATATATATAGAGAGAGAGAGAGAGAGAGAGAGAGAGAGGAGATGAGAGAGAGAAGGAGTGTGTGTGTGTCTATTCAAGTGTGCGTGCGTGCATGTGTATGTGTGCATGCAGGAATACGTGTACGTGCATGCTCGTTGCAAGCGTGCGCGAATCTCTCTCTCTCTCTCTCTCTCTCTCTCTCTCTCTCTCTCTCTCTCTCCTCTCTCTCTGGTAGGGGTGCGTGCTTGTGTGCAGTATGTGTGTCCGGATACTTTTTTTTTTTTTTTTAGTCATGATTAGGGGGGGTATTTGAAAAAAAAAAACAACATTCCCAGCACATGAGGGAACCCCTAGAATAAACATTGTAAATATCCTCACTAGACATATTGAGGATATGTCCCTAATACAGGTATAAGAACTGCCCCCTACAAACTGCTTTTAAAACCGGGCATTGTGTTCTGTCTGTTGCAGTTACGTCTGGAGTCCAAAAAGAAATAAAAAAAAATTCTATGTTTGCTAGATGAAAGAAAATGCAATACAATGCAACGAAAAATATAATGCCATACGATACTACAAAATAATCTGTATCGAAATTTGATAAATTATAATAAACTACTGGTAATAGAATACAGAATAAAACTGTGTAGGACAATACCCTGTAACACCCTCCCATCTGATCTGATCTCACCCAGTCTTATCGACATCTAACCTGATACAAGCGTTTTACAACATAACATACTATGATAAATATAATGCATTATGATATGATACATTATAACATTACATGATGTAACATAATGCAGTATGAATATAACAGTATGACATAATGTATATGATATGATGTGCTATGACATAACATAGTATAGCATGATATAATAATGTCATATGATATATGATATGAAATGCTATAATATGATGTAATATAATATAATACTATGTAATGTAATATATGATATAATGCAGTGCAATGTAACATAATATATGGTAGCATAACATGATTCAATGGAAAGCATTAACTCACAGCAAGACAGCTTCCTGGGGTTCACTGGTGTATCCGTTCTGGCACTCGCACAGGCTGTGTCAGAGTTGCAGTCAGCAAAAGGATCATCACAGCCTGAACCTCGACATTTCCACCCACAATGCCTTCTTCTGGAACTGACACAGTGGAGCAGGGAAGAGGGGGTGGTGAGTCGAGCAGAAAGGAAGGGGGTGTGGGGGTCGGGAAAACATTATCTGCATGGGACAGCACTAAAAAACATGACACACCCAAACGCGACTATCAGATGAAGTTCCATACTGCCTTGCTTGCAGTCTTCAGTGCCTAGGTAAAAGCACACCACTCTTGTTGTGCTCGGGCACTTAATAAACACAAACCCAGTACAGAA
>JADBJO010020301.1:0-5000 GCA_016801955.1 Conus betulinus
TAGTGATGGATTTGCCATAAAACTGCAGTTTCACACATAAATCTCTGAATCTGCCCACTGTGAAGTACATGACATTGAGGACGGAACAACGTAAGAACAGTCGGCTTCTCTGCAAGTGTGCCTCTTGTGGACAAAGACACCAATGGATCTTGTTTTGGGAGGGAGATAAATGATGTTCTTACAGCTGCATGTATTGCACATGTTCACAATTCATGAATTTGACAGGTGCACTACTGAGCACCTGAATTACACGGCTAACAAACAAACAAAAATCTGGCCTCACTCATCGACGCCCATAAAGTACATATTCATGGTCTTAAAGTAAGTTTTTATATTTCTCAACATCTAGAACATTGTACCGTTGGACATATTCATGGTTTACTAGTACAGTATATGTCTCAGAATCTAGAAAATTGTAAAGTTGAACATTTTCCTCCATAACACACCAATTCAAAACATAAAATAAGGAGATCTGTAACATAACTGCTTAATGCACAGCAATAATTCTTTTTTTCACACATGTTTCAAACATGTTTTAGAGACAGAGCCTTTGTTATGATAATAACAAATCATAATTACACAACACTATGTAATCAGACAGATACTGATGCAACACTGGGAAACAAACCTCCTTATTCCACAGAAGTTTGTAATCATCTAATATTATCCATTCGTGGTTGTGTGTGTGTGTGTTGTGTGTGTGTGTGTGTGTGTGTGGGTATGTGTGTGCGTGTGTGGTGTGGTGTGCGTGTGTGTCAGTGTGAGTGTGTGTGTGTGTGTGTGTGTGTGTGTGTGTGTGTGTGGTGTGTGTGTGTGTGTGTGAGTGTATATGTTGGTGTGTGTGTGTTGTGTTGTGTGTGTGTTTGAGTGTGTGTGTGTGAGAGGAGAGAGCGAGCGAGAGAGAGAGAGAGATAGAGAGAGAGAAGGCACTTTCCTTCTCCCTGAGAGAGAGAGGATAAGAGAGAGAGAGAGAGAACTTTTTTTTTTTTTTTTTTTTTTTTTCCCCTATTCATCTTATTATGTTGTGTTCCTTTCCCCTCGTTCTAAAAACAATTTTCTTTTCATTTACAAACGGGAAAGAGTATAAATCAAATGTATTCTCAATTGAAACATATGCCCAGTAAAGAGTGGCTGAAATAAACAGTTACGTTCACACACCAACCCACCATTGTTATACAATGATTCAAATTACGTGACCCATATTCCTCAATTCCTCTTCTCCCCCCCCCCGCGGCTATAACAGACAAGATCTAGTCACAAAATAGTAGGGTACAATGGACCATAAACAGAGAGGGTATGAAAGCAGGAAGCAGTGAGACACACAGGTGAGGGTGATTGACGCAGTAAGGGGCACAGTGGGGAGAGAGGCCAAAATGAGGCGTAGGGGGTAAATGGGGGAGGAAGAAGTCAGATCTGAGGGGGCCTTGGGGGGGTGCCTTTGGGGGGGGGGGGGGGGGGGGGGGGGGGGGGGGGGGGGGGGGGGGGAAAAGGTGGGGGGGGGGGGAGGGGAAGTGACAAACACAAAAAAGGGGAGGCCTGAGAAAGGTTGGGGACAGACAGGATTAACAGGCACACAAAACGGGCCCGAAACTAAGAATCAAAAACCATGATCCCCAGGACACCAGGTCACGTGGTGTTGACTCGGGCACCCCAATCGTTGTTAAACATGCAAGGAATCACGAGAAACAACCTAGTGGAGGATTTTACCAAAATTCTGCCCTCTAGAGCGCAACTTAATTAAAACACTATATATGTCATATTGGGGTGGAAAAGAAAGAGATAATCTTCATATATAATAATGTTTGTAACACATACCAATCTCAATAGAAGTGCAAAATAAAGAAGTTGAATCAAACAGTTGTGAATCCGCATCTTCTGCTTGTACTGGCCTCTCAGCACAGTGTGTGTGTGTGTGTGGTAGGGTGCGGGGGGGGGACGGGGGGGGGGGGGGGGGGGGGGAGGGGGGGAGGGGTGGTGTGGTGGTGGTCTCTGTGGTGTTGTGTGGGTGTGTGTGTGTGTGTGTGTGTGGGTGTGTGTGTGTGTGTGTGTGTGTGTGAGCATGAAACATCAGGGGATGTGCGTCTTGCATATATGCATTACCTGCATGTGTTGTGTGCAATAAAGTGCTAGAGTGCGCAAGCACGTGCATGTTATGTGCAATGTGTGCATGTGTGGTGCATGCGCTTGCGTGAGCATGCCCATGCATGCATGCTAGGGCCCCACGGGTGGTGCTTGCATGTACATGTGTTTATAAACTACCCCCAAGTCTATTTTTTGTTGATATATCCCCTTACCACTTCCCCTTTCCCTCTCTCTTTTTGCTCCAAAAACATAAACAAAGGAACCATGCAGTTTTCATGACAAACTGGCTCACTGCAGCTGGCTCAATGCAGCAGGTCTCACTGCGGGCTGGCTCACTGACAGCCTGGCTCACCTGCTGCGGCTTGGCTCACCTGCAGCTAGGCTCACTACAGCTACCGGCTCAACTGCGCTTGCGAGCTCACTAACAAAGCTCACTGACTGCACTGCGGCTGGCTCAACTGCAGCTGGCTCCCTAACGTGTGGCTCACTCTTCACTGCCGGCTGGCTCACTACACTACTCAAAGCTGGCTCACTTGCAGCTGGCGCTCCCTGCAGCTGGCTCATTACAGCTGCCCACTGCAGCTGGCCCACTGCAGCTGGCTCACTACAGCTGTTTCCTACAGCTGGCCCACTGCAGTTGGCTCACTGCAGCTCACTTCCTACAGCTGGCCCACTGCAGCTGGCTCACTGCAGCTGGCTCACTACAGCTGTTTCCTACAGCTGGCCACTGCAACTGGCTCATTACAGCTGCTGGCCCACTGCAGCTGGCTCACTGCAGCTGGCTCACTACACAGCTGTTTCCTACAACTGGCCCACTGCAGCTGGCTCACTGCAGGCTGGCCCACTGCAGCTGGCTCACTGCAGCTGGCTCACTCACTGCAGCATGTCAGTATGCCACACTGTCATCTCAGACAGCTGACAATCCTGACAGCTGGCACTGTTTGACACCACAGTATGTTCCTCCCATGATCTTCTCCAAGAACACATCAACTTGATACCCTTTAACAGTGCATCCTGTCTAAACAATCTGTACATGATATATACTTAAAATACTGCTGCATCCATCAAATCCACACAGAGCAAAAGACATTTTGTTTTCTCTGAAAAAAAAAAAACATATGTATGATCCTGGCTTTCCTTAGCCTACTGTTTTCAGTTTCTTTTCTGAAAAGCAGAGAGAGAGAGAGAGAGAGAGAGAGAGAGAGAGAGAGAGAGAGAGAGAGAGAGTGAGAGAGGAGAGAGAGAAGTGAGTGTGTGTGTGTGCTGTGTGTGTGTGGTGTGTGTGTGTGCGTGTGTTGTGATCCTTGCTTTCCTTAGTCTACTGCAACTACATTCAGTTTTCTTTTCTGAAAAGCAGAGAGAGAGAGAGATAGAGAGGAGAGAGAGGAGAGAGAGAGAGAGAGAGAGAGGAGGGAAGGAGACAGACAGACCAACAGGCAAAGAAAAGAGGATCTAGAACGGGAGAGACAGAGAGGTGAAAAAAACAACCACACAACCAAAACAAAAAGCCAGGAGTCGTGCCTGTTGCACTGTGCAATGCTATGTCAGACAGTGGGTGCCTGCCGTGACGTTTTGTCGACGACCTGGATCCCAGCCATCCTTTCCTCTGCTCTCCCCATTCCAAACCATTCACACTCTGCTTGATGTTTTTACATAAACTATATATACCAGCCGCCATGGTGAAGTGGTTAGCGTCGCGGACTCCTGGCTGGAAGGTGGTGGGTTTGAATCCCATCAGAGTCATGTGGGTTTTTCTGCCCTGACCGGCTCCTACCCAGAGTTGAGTTTTGCTGTGGACTCAGTTGGGAAGACTGGGACCACACAGCCGAGTTTCATGCACTTAAAGGATGTGTTTCTGAGAGTGTTGCTCAAATTTCCTGACCAACACTGCAGGTGCCTGTATCTCTCGGGCCTGGTTGACGCCGGGATATATTATGAAGGAAGCGTAGAGTACAGCCCCTGTCATGTAGTCTCAGACTGAAATGGAAATCCACAGCATCATCTTCATCATCCTCATTCTCATCGATCAGCATGAAAAAAATGTCTCAAATTCTGTGGCCCTTCATTCCCTGCTCTCATGGTGACCTCAATTTCGATGTCCTCTCCACGTCTGTGGTCTTGGTTGGTTCCGTCGGGGTCACTGGTATCGGCGAGTCCATGGGGGGCTGTCGTTGGATGGACATGGTGGCGCCCTCCGGAGGGAGAGCTCACTCACGCCGGCTCCGCGACTAAGCAATTATTGTCGTCAGTAGGGGGCTTTGTAGGTGGTGTCCTGCTGCATATGTTGGATCAGAACAGGCGCCACTGAACACCACTGAAGTGACTCGGCAGCAGCGCAGTGTCTCCTCTGGTGGGTTGCCTCTTGACGACTTGACATTGACTGCTACCTGTGGATTGCCGGTGCCGGGGCTGCGGCGGGGTCAACCAGGCTGTGGCTGTGGACAAGGTGTCGGAATGAGTGGCGTGGGTGCACTGCCCCTCAGGTAGCGCAGAGGTTGGGACCAAAAAAAAAAATTTTATAAACAGCACCAAAAGGCTTTACTGAACAATAATCAACTTCTTTTTTCTTCTTGTTTTCTTTCCTGTTCTTGTGATCTGGGGAATAACGATGACAGCCGTGATGACAGCCATGCCTGTGATGACAGCCATGCCAAGTCTCAGTGTAAGAAAGAGGGCTCACAAGTAAACAGGTAGGGTTGGAGTTTTACTGTACTACGAACTGGAGGTTAAAATAGGTTATGGGATAGACGTTTTTTGTCATGAAACTGTGGGCTTTTGTTACTAAGTTAAAGACAACTTCTTGCACCACTTGGAAAACTTACCAAATTGTTTGTATATCCTAAAAAAGTTTGTATTATCTTAAAACAGAGGTGGGATGGGAAATACTCACAACCCCCTACTCCTATATAAAAGTTAAA
>JADBJO010020301.1:10000-15000 GCA_016801955.1 Conus betulinus
AGAATACATTTCCTCACTCACTCCCACCACACACACACACACACGACAGTTTTTAAATCATAATGGTTTAAGAGGAACAGAACACAAGTAAATTCTTGATATGGGCCAAAGACAGGGTCTTGACCTAGTTTTCGTAAAACATCGAAATCCCACACCTTTCCTAGTGACAGTTCAGATCTGCATACAACAGAAATGATGTTCTTGCTGTTTGCAGCCCAACACCCAGCCATCAACCCTCCACCCCCACCCCTCTCTCCCTTCCTGAGGGCTACATCTATGCCAGCTGGGGGTATACACATACCAAACCTTCAATGGGTATGGTTAGAGCACCTAGTGTACCTAGAGACATGTACTGCAAAGATTAGACATCTGGGCTATGGGCCCCCTCCACACAGCCCCAGACCTTCTTGCCTACAGTGAACTAATTGAGAAAAGCTGCTGGGAACTGTCTTGCATAGTACAGTCATACCATCATCAGGCTGATGGTTGTCATTTCCACTCTGTGCTCTCTTGTACTGTTGGGGAACAGAATGTAACACTTCATGACCAACACTGCAAGTAGTGCAGTGAGTCAACACTTTTTTTTTAACAAAATCTTACACACAGTTCTAGTGTTTTGTTTTAAAACTTGAAACAAGTTTTTTTTTTCATCAGATAAAGAATAAATATTCATTACATATGTCGTAAGAATAAAGCATATTGATGACAAGGCATGCACATTTCAACCTGTTCATTGAGTGTGACCAACTTTGGGAAAACTTTAGTTTGCCACCAGACTGAGAAAACATGTTATGTTCTGCATTAACTCAGCATTTTAAACATATTTCCAGAATGTCTGCATGTTGTTTACATCATTCAACAAGTTTCAACAGCTCACTGGTCTAAAAAGAAAATATACTAATAATCCTGGGGTTTTTTTTTTTGTTTCCCTGAAAGTTTTTTTTTTTATTGTTCTGTTTCAAATGTCTTAACAGATCTGTACCTGAATCATGGGGACAGACATGTACAGAGAGAGAGAGAGAGAGAGAGAGAGAGAGAGAGAGAGAGAGAGAGAGAGAGAGAGAAACAGTGACAGAGAGAGAGAGAGAGAGAGAGAGAGAGAGAGAGAGAGAGAGAGAGGGGGAGGAGGAGACAGAGTTAGAGACAACAATATCTTACGCATGCACTCACATGTGTGTGTGTGTGTGTGTGTGTGTGTGTGTGTGTGTGTGTGTGTGTGTGTGTGTGTGTGGTGTATGCGTGGGTGCGTGCATCGGTGGGTGCATGTGTGCGTGTGTTTGTGTGCGAGCACATTATGTGTGTATCCTCTGTGTGTGTGTGTGCGCACGCGCGCGCGCGCGCGCGAGAGAGAGAGAGAGAGAGAGAGAGAGAGAGAGAGAGAGAGAGAGAGAGAGAGAGAGATTTCTTGAGCGTTTGCACAAAGGTGACGGCGACTTAAAATGTTTTGCACACATATAATCGAGTGGTTCAGCCATCACATTCAGTGGGGCTGCAGATGGATGTGGCTGTTCTCAGGGAAGGGGACCCTCTTTCAACTCATGGCAGATAACTAATAATTTAGCAGTCATTACTAGTCGTTAATAGTTCAAATGTATTATATGATGACTAAAAAAAAATATCATCTGCGTCCCTTGATTTAACTGCATGTGTATCAGATCTTAGAATCTATCGCTATGAAGACAAGAAACCTTAATTCCAGTAACACTATTTCATCTCTCTCTCCGTTTGAGAGTGTGTCCGCCGTTTGTCAGTCTGTCCATCTGACTCATTGTCTCTCTTTTTGTCGTATTCTATGTTTATCTGTCATGCTCTGCGTCTGTATTTGTCTGTCTGCCCCCCCCCCCCCCCCCCCCTCTCTGTGTGACATAATATATATGTTTAATATTTGTTAGTGCATGAGCTCTCTCTCTCTCTCTCACGCTGCAGACACATACACACACGCACATACACACACACACATTGTGGATCTCTGTTTAAGAACTGTAGTCATTGGTCTTTTGTGTAATTGTTCTTTTTGGTTTGAGTGGTAAATGCAACGAGCTAAAGTGACAGTACACTAAACAAGAACATAAATTTATCCAAATGCTTTGTATCAAATTAAAAAAAATAAAACAGGAAGTGAATGTCCATTGGTAATGAAATACACCGACTAAGCATGGTGTGAGAGGCTTTGAAGATGAAAAGAGTGAAAAAAATGGGAAAAAGGAGGATGGAGGAACCACTAAAAACAAAACAAAACAAAACAAAAAAACAAATACCCCCCCAGTATTTGTTAGCATAGTTAATGAGAATTACACCAATAACTGGAATGATTAATCTTGGGAAAAATAGTGACTTTTTACATGCAGTACTTTCAGTGAAAATTTCACTATTTTATTACTAATATTAAACAACTATATGAAACATAGCTGCATAACAATGTGCAGATCATATCTGATTCCAGTGCCTAAGTAAGTTGCAATAACATTATCAAACGTTCACTGGGCAAAAAGCTATCAATCAAGACCAAAGGCATTGATCTAATTTGATATTTGGAGAGTTGAAACCCTGGGAACACCAATGTTATGTAGTTGTTTTTGCCTGAGTATGTTTACTGGAGCACGCTGACTACATACAGTACATTACTATTACTCTGGCATCGATGCAACACAGGCCTATACACATGCACTGTGGAGAAGTTTTGTTATCCAGTTCTGGCGCTGGTAGTCTCCTCAAGGCCAGCCTGTTTCAGTGGCCTCTATGATTGCATTTGTAGTATTTATAGACAGTTCTAATCTTCAATTATTTCTGACATGAAATGGAGTTACTATTTTTCTGTTAATGTCTGCTCAACCATTCTGCAACAGCTGGCCGCAACCTCCAGCATCCAGAACTTTTACACTTCTTTGAACTTTTTACCTAGTTGAAAGCGGATGGTTACAACATTATTCTGGCTTGGGTTCCCGGTCATGTTGGCATCGGAGGGAATGAAATGGTTGATCGTTTGGCCAAGAATGCCACAACAGAGAGAAAAAACTGTCAAACACGTCTATCCCCTGCTCAGATCTGAAACCCCAAATTAATGATTATGTCAGAGACCTCTGGCAGGAGGACTGGAATACACAGACGGATAACAAGCTCTTTCAGATCTGTCAAACCTTAAGGAGTTCCTCTCATCTATGGCTGGTGGTCGTAAGGAAAAAACAATTCTGTGCCAGCTGCACATCAGCCATTCGCATTTTACCCTTTCATACCTTTTAAAGAGTGAAGAAGTTCCGTGGTGCATTCATGTCATGTGCCACTCACAATGAAACATGTTTTTGTTAGAGTGTTGGGACTTGCATAATGTGAGACACAAACATTTTACAGCAGATTCCATGAAAACTTATTCAGAGATGTTCCGCTTGAAAGAGGTTAACATTTTTCATTGGATCTGAGTTTTACAGTGGAAAGTTTTTTTGTTTTTTTAACAAACTTTTGGATGAGTTTTTAGACGATGTATTTTAAAGAATTGTGTGAATGAAAGACTTGTGAACTGATTTTAACGTGGTGACAGCCCTGATATGGCCCTTTGCGGTTGGCTGGGCTATAAGCAACATTATATTATCTCATTCTGCAACAGATCAATGCATAGTTCTGCAAACACTTTTGTCATGCTTATTCTGTAGGTGAAAATTCTGAGACTCATTTCAGTCCTGAGTCAGTCTAAGAATGGAAGTCTCTGGCACTACAGCATATTCATACTGACTTTGACTTTGACATTACAAGATTCAGGTCCTTTAAGTCATAGGACTATGCTCAGGTTCTCAAACTAAACTGACTGGCCTGGGTGGTTTGAGGATGGTGCCAATCAGATCACTTACTGAACAATTTAGTCTAGGCATTCTGAGTCATACACTGAAGGTAGTGCTGCCCAGGGCTTGTCCAATCTTCTCTTGAAGGGGTCTACCATGGCGCTGTTACCACGTCATCTGGGAGGCTGTTCCAGAGGTTCACAACTCTGTTTGTGAAGTAGTTGCCCCGTACATTGAGACGATGCCTTGGTTTCTGAAGTTTCAAGGAGTTGCCTCTGGGGATCTCAGCTCATTCGTGATGACGGGGAAGTCAGGCATGACACTTTGTAGAAGCCATGCAGGTACTTGTAGACTTCAATTACATCTCCCCACTTTCTCCAGTGTTCCAGACATGGAAGCTTCAGCCGACGTAGCCTTTCGGGGTACGGGAGGTCCTTCAGAGGGCCCAACATTTTGGTCGCCCTCCTCTGGACGCTTTCCACTTCAGGGCAAAGGCCTTTTTGATTCTTCTCGTCTGGCTTCCACACACAGTGACCGTATTCCAGGTGTGGCCTGACTAATCCCTTGAACAGCTGGACACAAAAGTTGCTGGTGTAAGGCAGTCAAAGGTCCTGCGGATGACTCCAACAAAGCGCTTTGCCTTTGATGTTGCCTCTGCCTCGTGCTGCTTAAAAGAGAGCGCCTTGTCGATGGTCACCCCAAGATCCTTCTCTGCCTGTGTTTCTTTCAGTTTTACTCTAATTGAGTTGCCGTCTATGTCTTTACTGTTCATGAAATACTCTGTTTCTCTTCCCTGGCCTAGTTTTCAGGACACAGCACTTAATCAGGATGGAATTTTAGTTGCAATTTGTCAGACCATTGCACCAGCTCGTCCAAGTCATTCTGCATGGTTTCATGGTTGTTCGGAACATCTACTCTGGTAAACAACTTCGTGTCGTCAGCGAACATCCTTACTTGGCTCTTCACTTTGGCAGGCAAATCTTTTATGTAGATCACAAAATATTGTGCTTGTGGTATACACTGCAAAAGTTTGTTTCATGTGACTATCTCCTGTTTTAAGCATGGACTGTATTTCAGCACTGGCTTGACAAAGGCAAAGAATGCATTTTGGTTGCTGCTATTGGATGGCATTTGCGGCATTGGTGGATAAATCTATGTGCACAGTTTTTCTTCTTTTTTTTTTTTTTTTTTTCCAATTTTTGTTTTCTTTTTCTTTTTTTGTTATGG
>JADBJO010020301.1:20000-31565 GCA_016801955.1 Conus betulinus
ACAAGAAGTTTATTTTTCAGCTCCTCAAAGTCTACTGAAAAAAATTGCAAAGTATAGACAGCAAAGCTATCAAATTAGCGCTTGGTGTCCCAGTGCACACAAACACATTGAAGGTGTACAAAGAAATTGATATGCTATCACTGTCAGATCAACGTAGATAAGCTGTGGCCAAATATATTGCAAGAAGTCTTTCAGTACCTAATTCAGTCGAAAACGAAGTGTTGATGGATTCATGTGTGAATATCCGAAAAGAGCTCAACAGTTAGATTATCTTTGTCCCATTCGAAATTACACGAAAGATTCTTTTGAAAAATGCATATTGATGTCACTTCACTCTCACCTGCTCCTGTTGTTCCCCCGGTGCCTCCATGGGAACATAGACAAGCTATCTTTGATGTAGATTACACTGATGTCCGGAAAAATGATGACATTAACATTTTAACTTCTAAAAGTGAGAGAAAATTTAGAAAACAAATATTCAAATCATTTAAAGATTTTTACGGATGGTTCCGTTTGCCAGTTAAGTGCAGGTTCGGGTTTTGTTATTCCGGCTTTAAAAGTTCAAAAAGCATACAGCCTTGGAAAAGGATTCTCAATTTTTACGGCGGAATTGTATGCTATTCTTATGGCATTACTCTTTATTTGTGATAGTAATCATTCTTTCTGTAACATTTTATTCTGTGTTGATTTCTAAGGCAGTGTTAGAAAGTTTGAAAGTTTGGGATGTTAAAACACGGAAAGATGTCATCTTTGAAAATAAAGCATCTAATTAATTACATTATTTCCACAGGAATTAATATGTAGTCTTCTGCTGGGTCCCTTCACACTGTGGTATTTATTGGAATGAAATAGCAGATAAACTAGCCAGACGCGGGGCAATGGACAATGCTGCAATAAGTAATTTGAAGTTAGATATATCTGAAATACATTCGTTATTGGATAGCTGTTTCCGAATTGAAAAGTCTCTCAAGAAAAATGTGTAATGGAAACATGTCCTAGACATATTTCTAGTTTAATATACAAGATACGTTTGAACTCTTGGAAGACCAAATATTCCCAAAATGTAGCGTGTGCATGTTCTAAGCCATTATCTGGTGAACATATACTTTTCCATTGCCCCATTTTAAATGCTCTTTATTCAAAAGCAAACATTGAAATTTCGAAATCCAAACCGACTCACGCTATTTCTTTCAGTTCAGAAATTGTTGAGGTTGCAAAAAATTATCTCTCAATCTCAAATTAGCATATTTTTGTAATTATGATAGTGTAGTTTTATATTTAAATGTGTACTGTTCTTGACATTATTTCTCACCTTTTCCTCCCCCCCCCCTCCCTCCTCCTCCCCTCCTCCTTCCCCTCCCCCCCCCCTCCACTCCCCCCCCCCCCGCCCCCCACCTCTTGTAAAGTCTAATATCACCAAGTGTGAACAGACTATAAAACAAACAACAACAACAACAACAACACACGTCTACAGATTACGCTGGGGAGCCTGAGAGATTCAAAGTCTTATCTCAGTTGACATGTTTTTCATCTTTTGTGTCTGTTATTGGAAAGGCCCAGTATGAGTTTGCCCCAGTCTCTAGGAGTCTTCGCAATGTTGGCCTAGAAATTATTCCAATGTTTGTTTGGTTGGTGATGTTTCTTGCTCTTCCTTTAAGTCTGGATGTGCGGCCACTTCCTCTCTTGATGTTCAGATCTGAAAGATGGTCTATGGTATAGTGGCTTTGCTCTTGTTTGCTAAGTGATTGTTCACATTTCTTATCACATTAGATTGGCCAAGCAGTAACCCAGTTCTTATTGTTGCCTTGCCAGCCAGTGTGTCTGCTCTCTCGTTTCCTTTAACTCCAGCATGTCCAGGGCAGTACATCCATATGAGTCTCTCCAATGGAAGGCTGCGCATTAGTTCATTCTAAGCAGGGCTTCCATTCCACTTTCACTTTCTGAAGTAGGTTCATGGAGTCAGTCAGTATCATGGCTTGTTTAGTTTGAAACTGGCTTATGGATGTAAGCCAGTGAGTGCTTGTGTCACTGCTTCTACCTCCATTGTTAGACTTGAAGTTGTTAAAACTGTGCACCATTGTCTTCCTGAATAGTTCGGCCATTTTGCTTCACTGTGTATCCCCAGCCTGACTTACCTTTGGTTACAGAACCGTCAGTGTATGTTAAAATATCATCTTTTGTACAAAGGTCTTCTACCAGCATCTGAATTTCTGCGTTAGTTTTGCCTTCAGGCCATTCTCGACAATGTCTCAAGTTCTGGAGCGATGTCAGTTTGGTAGAGGTGCTTCAAGTGGTTTGGATATTTATCCCATTCCTTGGTTTCTTTGACTTCTGCTAATTGGCACACACAGCTGTATACTGTCTTCTGCCTGTCCATCCATGATTTTTTTCACGTCCTAGCCGAGTGCCTTTTGTTTCCTTGACCGCCGCATGAAGTGGGTTTTGGGATTTTTCAAGGGCTCTGAAATATGCCTTCACCTGTTGTCAGCTGTGTCTTGTCTGCATTGAAGGAAGGTCGAGCAGGTATCGCATAGTTTGAACTGGTGTGTCCTTTGTGGTTCCCAGGATCAATCTCATTGCTTCATTTTGAATTCTTTCTAATTTGAGAAGGTTGCTGTTGGACAGTGTTGTAAGCCCTAATCCATAATCTATCACACTGAGTACAAGTGCGTGATACAGTCGGTAGAGATGGCACTGTTCAATGCCTTTAGCTGCCATTGCTTTCATGGCAGATAAGATTTTTTTTTTTTTGCATTTAAGAACATATTTCTCAACATGCTTTCTAAAGGTTAGCATTCTATCAAAGCCTACATCCAAATAGCGTAGGTTGTTAGTTATTGATTCAGTTGGTGTTCCATTGAAGGAAACTGTGTGGGGTACTTGTCCTGATGTCTTGTTGTTGAGAGTGAGTGCAGACTTATGTCTGGGCTTTTGTAGGGCTGATGGACGATCCAGTTTCTTTGACACCACTGAACAATGTTGTTCAACTGTTGCTGAACTGCTTTCGTTCTTTCCTCAGCATTCTTTGATGTTTTGTAGATCAGGCCGTCATCTGCAAATGTCATCACTCGAGCAATTCCGTTTCTGTGTTGAGGTCTGCTAGGCCTTTAGTGTAAACATTGTACAAAACAGGGAAAGAGGAGGAACCTTGAGGTAATCCCATAGAAGTTTTATGAGGCTCAGAAGTCCAGACTCCAAATCGTAGGATGACGGCTCGCTCCCGGAGTGCCGATGCTATCCATCGTGTGTCTTACTGACTCCATGGTCAAGGAGTAGTTCCATGAGAAGCGAGAACTGGACTTTGTTGTATGCATCATCTCTATTGCAACAGCTAGCGTTTCTTTCTTTCTTTGGAATCCTTCGTACACTTCATAGGCAGAAGCGGCCGCATTTTCCCCATGTAATTTTACCTGTTCTGTAGCCTCCTTGATTTGATGGAAGGATTTGCCGACTTTCAAGATCTCTCGCGAGTTTTCTTGCTATGATTCGTTCCATGAGCTTTCCTGCTATATTTTGCATAGTGAGTATGCGGTAGCCATTTAGCTGATGATGATCTTTTCCTGGCTTTGGTAAAGCTTTCAGGTAGCTGTGTGTCCAATCTTATGGGACGTAGCCTTCATCAAGACTCTCCTGGTAGAGACTGAAGAGTTTGGCTCTCTCGTCTTCTGAGAGCTGTTTGATATCTGCGTACCGCACTTTGTCTGGTCCTGGAGCACTGTCCTTAGTGCATCTAGCTATTGCGTCATCCAATTCAGATTCTGTGATTTCATCATCAGTGCCAGTCTGAGCTAGCTATGAAACGTTTAAGTAGAGCCGACCCTTCTCTCTAAATTTGTCTTCAGTTTTGTGATCCCATCAGCGTCTAAGATATCTGGGGTTGCGTTTGTTTGTTTTGTTTTTTCCTTCCATGCGACTATAGAAGTGCCAGAACTGAGTCTGTGTTGTGTCATGATTAAGTGACAGACAAAAACTGTTGCCACCTGGTTTCTTTTGCTTTTTCAGCGACAGCGACTCGAATTGTTCAGTCTTCTGATTCATGTCTGTTTTAACAGCTAGATCAAGGCAAGTTTTTCTTCTTTCTCTCTGCCAAATTCTTACAGACTTGCGCTTCTCTTTCCAGGCTGTTTCTGTGTTTATATTCCACCAAAGGGGATGGACGACGATTTGTTTGGTTGTAGCATTGTTTCTTTTGCATCTTCTACTCCTTAACGTTCCTATGATATCCCCTTCATTGTTGTTGTATTGAAAAAGGTCCCATTGTTTCGTTTGTGTAACTTTTGATGGTTTCTGTAAACTGAACACAACAGGGAAATGGTCACTTCCATGATGAAGAACTTTTGATATCTGAAAATCGTGTCGTTTAGGAAAGGGGTTTTAATTTATACCTCAGAATTATATGCAATACTGAAGGCTTTGATGTACATACATGATATACCACTTGCTTTACATAAAATCTTAATGTGTGTTGATTCCAAATCTGTTTTACAATCACCAGAGCGCTGGGACTGCAAAGCTAGAAAAGATTTGCTTTCTGAAATAAAACATTTACTGCATTGTTTCCTAAGTCTAGATATAAGAGCTGACTTTCGTTGGGTCTCATCTGACTGTGGTATAAAGTGGATGAAACAGCAGGCGGTGTTGCAAAAGAAGGAGCAAACAGAAACGCTGAAAATTTATTTAAAAAAAAAAAATCCCTTAGCTTTGTCCTCTTGTGAATTAATCCAAATTATGAAAAAGTATATACTTAAGCAGAATTTTAGTGAAAACATGGGCTACTTTACCATTGTACCCACGCACACATTGTTAGATTAATTCATAAAGTAAGGCTGAATACTGGAACACTAAATATTCTCATGGTATTACTTACTTTGTCTGCAGAGAAAACATTTCTGTGCGTCATCTTTTGTTTGAATGCTCAGTGTTGACCTCGCTCTGTCAGGAGAAAGGTACTGAGATGAATAACTTTGATAATGTCAGTACTGTCTTAGTACGAGCGTGCCCAGGTCTAACGCCCCTCGTCCTATCTTTCCCAAATTGCCTCCCTTTAAAGAAAATATGATGTAGTCGTGATTGTAATGAATAGTAGCCGTGATAATCAAGATAGTTAATCAGTTTCTCCCAGGTAGAAGTGTTCCCTGGACTGAGGCGGACTGGCTGATACTGTCTGAGAGTTGGGGCCTTAGCTGTGTCTACCCCCTTGTTCTCCGCCCTGTGTCAGCGTTGAGAGGCCGGCCTGAGTGCCAACAACTACCCTACCTGCCACTGCGCCCTGGACTGACTACCCGCTGAGCCAGTTGGGCTGGAGATGCTGCTGCTGCCAAGCCAGAGCGCCACTCCCGAGTTTTGAACCAGCGACCTGTTGGCTAGGCGGTCGCTGCGTTCTGTGCTTCTGTGTGTGTGAGCCATAGCTCCTGTGTGAGACTGTCACCTTGTCGCAGAGGCGCCGTGAGAGTAGTCGTCTTTTTTTTTTTTTTTTTTTCTTGAGCCACAGCTCTGTGTGAAGTTATGTATGACCTGTGTCGGACTGGACGCTGTAGACGTCGTCTTCATCGTCTCGTCGTATTCGTCCTTTTCATCGTTTTCGTCGTCGACGTCGTCTTCGTCGTCGTCGTTGGAACTAACAGCGCTAGTAGACAGCGAATTATATATAGATATATTTTGTGTCGTGCGCCCTGTTTGGCGTGCTTGAAGTATTAACACACACACACACACACACACACACACACACACACACACACACACATATATATATATATATATATGTATACATACATATAGTTCTGTGTGTACGCCTTGTGGATGGCGTGCCGACTAGTGATGTTCTTGCATATATTATATATGTTTGTCTGATGGCTCGGGCAGCATAAAACCAAAAAAAGAGTGTGTTGTTCTGTTGCCTGGCTGTCAATGTTCGGGTGAGTGGGTGTGTGTATGTGAATAGGAAAAGTCGTACATGCATCCATAATTTCTGTGTGAGAGTCAGATAGTCAGACACCTGCAGACACTACCCATTCCATCCCTAACAACTACTCTCTCTCTCTCTCTCGTCTTGGAATATCTTGAGTCTCTCTCTCTCTCTTCTCTCTCTCTCTCTCTCTCTCTCCTCTTTGTATGCTTACTTGTCTGCTCACTTGATCACTCGCTAATGGATCACACATATCCCCAATAAAAGAAATATTATTATATAAGTTCTTTATTAATGAAGAGAAAATGGGAGGCTTTTTACCTCCATTATTGATTTTGCAAAGGCAAAAACGTGCTAGTCTACTTATTTGTTTACTCGTAAAGTTTCTTCAAAAGGAGAACAAAAGCCTTGAAGCCTCTGAAGAGGAGAGTGGTGATGTCGGATGGCTTGTGGTCAGAGTTCATCACCACAACGCGCAGTAAATACGCTCACAATTATTAGAACAACAATCCGAGGGCCACGTACAACCATTGGACCAACCCCTGCGTTCGCCCTCCCACCTGGAAATCACAATAGAAGAGCATGTGCAAACCTAATTATTTGCAACATATTTGTGTGCTCATTATCTATTTAAAAAAACCAACAGCACATTTACACTCATTATCTGCAATACTTTGTGTGCCCCATATCTGCACCACAGACCAGCATGCGCAAGTATCATTATCTGTAAAGTATGTTTTGTGTGATTTTTTGTCTGCGCAATGTAGAAAGAAACTCGTGGACTGCGTGGCAGCAGAGAGTCCTCAGAAGAGAAGCCCCCTTCAAGCACGTGTTTCGGCCCTTATCTACTGACACTCTTGGGGGGTGGGGGTGGGGGGTTGGGCCACACCCGGTTCATGACTCCGGATGTCCCTCTGCTGCCCCCTTTTTTTCCCATCTTAGGACGAGCAGCATGGCTGGGATTCGAACCCATGACCCTCTGGACATGCTAATTTTCCACTTAATGACTCGCGCTCTAACCACTGAGCCACTGGGGCACCTGATATTTGTAGGGAAATTTAAGCCTTATGAAGTTCACTTTTGTTCCTCCTTGATCAAATCTAGCTTGAACCTCTCTCTGCTGCTTCTGCCATTGCTTTCAGGGCTCTGTTTTTTTCCCTCCCTGCAACTGAGAGCTGTTTCATGAGGCTGTATGCAGACGTTCCTACAACCCCCCTAGCTGCAATTTTTGCAGTGAGGACTTTTGACCTGATAGCCTTCTCTCCTCAGGCTGTTTGCCAGATCAGCATACTTTTCAGTCTTGTAGATTTGAGCTGCCTCCATTCTGTTCTCATATGGCACCGTGAGCTCGATCATGATCAGCTGCTTGGTTGACTGAGAGTGGACTACTATGTCTGGTCTCATGCCACTCTTGCTGATGATCTCTGGGTGGCTGTTCCATTCTGGGAGGTCTGCAGTGCACTCCCAGTCACCTGCCCTGTCCAGCAGACTCTGCCTGCATGTTCCGAGTGGCACTATTGTTCTTGGTCACACACACACACACACACACACACACACACACACACACACACACACACGCGCGCACACATGCATGTTGATAGATAGAAAGAAAGATATAGATATAGAGAGAGATAGATGGATAGATATAAAGACAGACAGACAGATAGAAAGACGTGTGTGTGCGTATGTGTGAGTGTGTGTGTGTGTGTGTGAGTGTGTGTGTGTGTGTGTGTGTGTGTGTGTGTGTGCGCGCGCACGCACCTGCGTGTGTGTGTGTGTCCATGCGTACGCACGCTTGTGTGTGCATGCGTGTGTGCGTGTGTGCATGTGTGTGTGTGTGTGTGTGTGTGTGTGTGTGTGTGTGTGTGTGAGTATGTGAGTGATGGACGAGTTAGCAAAGAGCCTTTACCACCGCCTGTTTCTCAGAATTACGAGTAAACTGCATAAGAAGTCATCCATTCTTTCACATGCATTCCCAGGTATGTGTACACGTGCACGTGATGGAGAACAGAACGTTCTCTTCCTATCTTGATCAGCCTCTATGCTGTCACGTGACTGACCAAGGTTTCCATAATTGTCCATGGTATTACGCACAAGAAATAAAGTATCAAGACATTTGTTCATGTATGTGGTAACTTTACCACATCGTGTGGATGTCAGTCTGTATCCACATCAGACGCCCTTCTAACACCTGGCTTCATCCACCTCTTTAATCTGTTCCTTTCTCTAGCACATCTCTTTTTGTCTGATTCATGATTTAACCTACATTTCATTTCTGAAGTTATAATTTTGTACTTATAATTGCAACTGAATGATGCTGGAGGCTTCTTCCTGGATTAAAAGAAATTTCTATCACAACAAATTTTAAAATTACATCACATAGAGCTGCCTTCAATTAAGATTACACCCTGAGTCATCACGACATTTTTTTTTTCCAGATCTAAAATCACTATGTTAAAAAATCACTATCAGAACATCTCAGAACAGAAAACAAAATCACAGAGTTACACACCGATAAGTTTATGTTTTGCTTTTCTTAATCAAGTCTTTAAACTGAAGTAAAAATATTGTCAGTGATTTCTTTACATTTTCTTTAAATGACTCACGACACACAGACGGTTCTTCCAAAGATGGATAGACAGACGAATGCAAAGATAGATGGATACATAGCTAGCCACAGGATATTTAGAAAGATTATTGACTAGAAAGGCAGAGGCAGGTATTTCAATAGATGAAGGAAAGAACAGCAGCATCAAAGGACTAAACATCTTACCAACTCTCAGCAACTGACTTTCTTTTTGATATAAAAATTTGATCTCCTTTGGGCGTTTTTCTGCAAAGTTAAATTCGCTTCATTAAACTTGTGTGTGTGTGTGTGTGTGTGTGTGTGTGTGTGTGTGTGTGTGTGTGTGTGTGTGTGTGTGTGTGTGTGTGCGCGCGCGCGCGCGCGAGCGTGCGTGCGTGCGTGCGTGCGCGCGCGTGTGTGTGTGTGTATGTATGTGTGCGTATGCATGCACATACATGCACGCACAGGCGCCTGTTTGCATGAAGCATGGAAAGATAACTGAATAGACTACCAGATAAAACAACTGGGTAATCTGATGTTGACATAAAATTGCTGTCAGTACAATAGGTCTTCTTCACACTGTGTAGTATTTTGTAAATATGATTCGAAGTCTATGAAATGTTTGTGAATATTATACATTCAACAACTCAGCTGCTCCGAATGAAAACTCTCCTTTGGTCGATAAATTTCTATTTCAAATTATCAATGTCATCACTATAATATTCATTACTAAAACATGTGGACAAAACTCTGCCTAAAACATGTTGTCTTTCACATCTTGATTTAGATAATCAGGCTGCTATGTGCTGGATATTGGTAGATGATTACAAAATCTTTCCATGTATGTTGCGTTGTTCGAATTAACTGTTTGAATACTTAAACATACCTATAAATCCAGTAGATTCATTCAGCTCTCTCTACCCCTTTCCTTCTTTTTCTTCCGTTTTTGTTTCCAAATTTCATGGCTGTTCTACCAGTTCTGCCCTGCTTCCTGTTGCAAAGTGGGAGTACATTGTCTGAAGTTCTTTTCAACACAGCGTCCTGGGTCACTCTTAGTTGCATCTACAGATGTGAATGTTGGACAGAAATGAAAATGTATTCAAAACGGCATATGACCATTACCTGCATCTACAGATGTGAATGTTGGACAGAAATAATGATTTCAAAATGGGCATCAAAATGACTGACTGTTAGCTGCGTTTACAGATGGGAATGTCGGACAGAAGTAATGATGTATTCAAAATGTCATGTGACTGTTAGCTGCATTTACAGATGGGAATGTCGGACAGAAATAATGATGTATTCAAAATGGCATGTGACTGTTGAACTGCATCTACAGATGTGAATGTAGGACAGAAATAATGATGTATTTCAAAATGTCATGTGACTGTTAGCTGCATTTACAGATGTGAATGTAGGACAGAAATAATGATGTATTCAAAATGGCATGTGACTGGCATGTGACTTACCTGCGTCTACAGATGTGAATATTGGACAGAAATAATGATTTCAAAATGGCATGTGACTGTTAGCTGCATCTACAGATGTGAATATTGGACAGAAATAATGATTTCAAAATGGCATGTGACTGTTACCTGCGTCTACAGATGTGAATATTGGACAGAAATAATGATTTCAAAATGGCATGTGACTGTTAGCTGCATCTACAGATGTGAATATTGGACAGAAATAATGATTTCAAAATGGCATGTGACTGTTACCTGCGTCTACAGATGTGAATATTGGACAGAAATAATGATTTCAAAATGGCATGTGACTGTTACCTGCGTCTACAGATGTGAATATTGGACAGAAATAATGATTTCAAAATGGCACGTGACTGTTAACTGCATCTACAGATGTGAATGTAGGACAGAAATAATGATTTCAAAATGACAAATGCTCCTGCACAACCTAGTTAGCCATGCACCAAGCCAGGTTTTCATTAAAAAAAAACCACCTTGGCTCCTTTAACATGTTCCATGGAGATGTTTTTTTCCCATAGTTCTTCGTGAACGATACATCCAATATTTTCAGTCCTCGATCATTCCTTTTGGACCTCCACTCTGGTGTGCCTGAGATCTAAGCACTTCCCAATCCACCCCTTTGCATCACATCAAGTAACTGTAAAGACGAAAGCTCTCACTGTTTCGTCATCCCCAGACAAACATTACCGCCTGATACCCTATATTATATCCTGATGATGATGCCTAGCTAGCCTAAGCGGATAGTGCTGTGTTCCTATGGGAAAAATTGTGGTGTATTGCGCTGAAAAAAAAAATATAATGCTGAACAATTAAGTAGAGGGGAAAATGATAAGAAGAAATGGCCGGTCCCTGAGACTCTTATGCAGGAGCTGGGACTTAAAATAAGGAAAAGTCTTTAGCAGACAACCCTGTGCCACTGGCACACAAAATGAACCGTCTCTCTGAGACTTGTTTCACCTTGTTCAGTCTCTCTATCAGAGAATGGATCACTTTGGAGAAATGTTACCTAGACGAGGAACAGAAAAGGGCTGTCTGACTCAACCGCTGATCACCAGAAAAGTGAAGACGAGAAAAAGAGAGTGGAAGATGACAAAGACACTGGCAATGACTGTGCCCCTGCTGACTGAGGGTATGATCTGCAAAGACAATTACTCTGTGCTTAATTGGATGAGTGTCAAGATGATGATGACATTTTTGCAGAGATTGTATCAACTTTCAATGACATGAAGAAAGTGGACGAGATGTCTTGCGAAAAAGAGGAAAGAAAACGTGCCACGATTATTGCAATCACAACTTGGATCAAAGCTATAGAAAACAAACGAACAATGTTAGGGAGAAACAAAGTACCCCACATCGGGGGCACAATTAAATGATGTTTCTAAAACGACAAAGGAAGTGTCTGTAGCCCCAAACCAATCTGCAGGAAAAGCAAACGTAAACATGGCAAACACACGCACAAAACTCATCCACGGCAGTGGTTTCTTTAACCTTGTCTCTGACTAACTGTTGAAGTTTAGGGATACCAGTGTCTTGCCAGGACAGATCCGCGCTCGGAAAACACCGTGGATTTGCTGAGATCATGAAGTATATCTTCAAGAACTGGTAGG
>JADBJO010020302.1:0-31564 GCA_016801955.1 Conus betulinus
CATCAATCATCAAATTTATTCCTTTTTTTTCTCCCCCACCCCCCACTGGCATTACTACATCAATGCCACCACAGTATTTCACTTATGACAATGGTCACCACCCTGTAGTACTGTAGATCTCATCTCAGTGATCAACATCCATCAGTCATTGATCATTTCCTTTATTCCCCCACTGGCATTATCGTACTTGCCAATACACTATCCTACTCCTTTTACAAAAAATGACCATCATCCTACACCACTGTGGATCATACCTACACCTTGACCATGATCATCATCCATCCACCTCTTGAAACCTCCCCCATTCCCCCGCAAGCATTTTACACCAATGCCACAACATTATCCCACTTATACAACAATTATCATCATCCTACAGTACTGTTTACTCAAAATCATACATGATCATCACCCATCAGTCATCTACCCCTACCCCCTCCACCCTCTTTCTCAACCTGCAATATTATACTAATGCCACCTTATTATTCCACTTACCACAATGACCATCATCTACAGTACTATTGATCTCACCCATGCCAATGAGCATCACCCACAGGTCATTGATATTTTCCTTTATCCCCCCCCAACTTGCACCATCACCACTACATTTTTCCACTTATATAACAATAGTCATCATCCTATGGTACTACTGATCTAAAAATGATTACCATTTCTCGGTTACTGAAAATACTCCCATCCAGTGAACACCTTCATACTGCACTATATATGGAAATGAAGAAGCTGACCAATTGACAAAGGAATGAGGACAGCAGCCCAACTGTAAAAGGTCGCCTCCTTGGAATAAATCAAAAGTATTTCCAAGAGGACAAATAGGAGGAGATGACTTGAGCACTGGACTGTTCTCACTGGACTGTTCTCTCCTTCAACCAGAGGCAGTGTGTGCTAGTCAATCAAGGACAAGGCAGCTGTTAGTCAGGTGGAAAGAAAGCATAGGCCTACTTTTTCTTCATCTTGTGACTTGTATTCCTAAGACTTCTGCCTTGTGTGTGCTGCAAGAACACTGTGTTTACTCTAGCCATTGTAAAAAGATTTCTTTGTTTTCATACGGATATGGAATTGACAAGATTCATACCAGAAAGTGATTAGGTCGAGTTCTAGTGCTTCTACTGCAACTTCGTTTGGCCCTACTGCCCCTCTGACACCCTGTTCTTTCCCTTAACCCCCATATTGAATCACCAGCATCCTAACACAAACTACATGATTACACTAGTCCATCACCTCAGCTGCAACCCACTATATATATTCCATAAATTCACACACCCACTCATACCACATTAACTTGCAGTGCACCCCCCCCCCCCCCCTTTTTTTGTCCTCCCCCCCCCCCCCCCCCCCCCCACTGACCACTTCCTTTCCTTTGTCCACATTATGTTCCCCCACCCCACCCCCTGTGCACAAGTATTCTAAGGGCTTGTGTCTCCCGTCTCCCCTCTACATACATATATAGGTATGCTTAGATGTATGTGCATGTGTTTGTCAGGTGTGTGTGTGTGTGTGTGTTTTTTTTTTTTTTTTTAACACAGATTCCCATATATGACCACTATCATTATTACACCACTCATAAGATGTCCTGTGTATGCTAATCCTTTTTTTACTCCTTTTACAAAAATGACCATCATCCTACACCACTGTGGATCATACCTACACCCTTGACCATGATCATCATCCACTCATCTTTGAACACCTCCCCCATTCCCCCGCAAGCATTTTACACCAATGCCACAACATTATCCCACTTATACAACAATTATCATCATCCTACAGTACTGTTTACTCCAAATCATACATGATCATCACCCATCAGTCATCTACCCCTACCCCCTCCACCTCTCTTCTCAACCTGCAACATTATACTAATGCCACCTTATTATTCCACTTACCACAATGACCATGATCCTACAGTACTATTGATCTCACCCATGCCAATGAGCATCACCCACAGGTCATGATATTTCCTTTATCCCCCCAACTTGCACCATCACCACTACATTTTTCCACTTATATAACAATAGTCATCATCCTATGGTACTACTGATCTAAAATGATTACCATTTCTCGGTTACTGAAAAATACTCCATCCAGTGAACACCTTCATACTGCACTATATATGAAATGAAGAAGCTGACCAATTGACAAAGGAATGAGGACAGCAGCCCCAACTGTAAAAGGTCGCCTCCTTGGAATAAATCAAAAGTATTTCCAAGAGGACAAATAGGAGGATGACTTGAGTACTGGACTGTTCTCACTGGACTGTTCTCTCCTTCAACCAGAGGCAGTGTGTGCTAGTCAATCAAGGACAAGGCAGCTGTTAGTCAGGTGGAAAAAGAAAGCATAGGCCTACTTTTTTTCTTCATCTTGTGACTTGTATTCCTAAGACTTCTGCCTTGTGTGTGCTGCAAGAACACTGTGTTTACTCTAGCCATTGTAAAAGATTTCTTTGTTTTCATACGGATATGGAATTGACAAGATTCATACCAGAAGTGATTAGGTACTTGCTGAATGGAGGTCTTTATTGGAGAAAATGGCATCTGTGGGAGGCAGTGGTGAGCACTTTTCAGCATTTTCGTGTGCCCTGATGGCCCTATTTTTGTAAATTTTAGGCCCTAAAAAAGGCCCTAAAAGGCCCTAAATTTTACAGTTGTCTGCAAACCATGTTCAGGATGATGTAGTTACAGGTGTCTGCAAACCATGTTCAGGATGATGTAGTTACAGTTGTCGTCTGCAGACCATGTTCAGGATGATATAGTTACAGTTGTATACAAACCATGTTCAGGATGGTGTAGTTACTGTTGTCTACAAACCCTGTTCAGGATGATGTAGTAACAGTTGTGGTCTGCAAACCATGTTTAGGATGTTGTAGTTACAGTTGTCTACAAACCCTGTTCAGGATGATGTAGTTACAGTTGTGGTCTGCAAACCCTGTTCAGGATGGTGTAGTTACAGTTGTCTACAAACCCTGTTTAGGATGATGTAGTTACAGTTGTGGTCTGCAAACCCTGTTCAGGATGATGTAGTTACAGTTGTGTACAAAACCTGTTCAGGATGATGTAGTTACAGTTGTCTACAAATCACGTTCAGGATGATGTAGTTACAGTTGTCTGCAAATCACGTTCAGGATGATGTAGTTACAGTTGGCTGCAAACCAGTGTTAGGATGATGTAGTTACAGTTGGCTACAAACAATGTTCAGGATGATGTAGTTACAGTTGTGGTCTGCAAACCATGTTCAGGATGGTGTAGTTACAGTTGTGGTCTGCAACCATGTTCAGGATGATGTAGTTACAGTTGTGGTCTGCAAACCCTGTTCAGGATGATGTAGTTACAGTTGGCTACAAACAATGTTCAGGATGATGTAGTTACAGTTGTGGTCTGCAAACCATGTTCAGGATGGTGTAGTTACAGTTGTCTGCAAACCATGTTCAGGATGATGTAGTTACAGTTGTCTACAAACCCTGTTCAGGATGGTGTAGTTACAGTTGTCTGCAAACCCTTTTCAGGATGATGTAGTTACAGTTGTCTACAAACCCTGTTCAGGATGGTGTAGTTACAGTTGTCTGCAAACCATGTTCAGGATGGTGTAGTTACAGTTGTCTGCAAACCATGTTCAGGATGATGTAGTTACAGTTGTCTGCAAACCATGTTCAGGATGGTGTAGTTACAGTTGTCTACAAACCATGTCAGGATGGTGTAGTTACAGTTATCTGCAAACCGTGTTCAGGATGGTGTAGTTGCAGTTGGCTGCAAACCATGTTCAGGATGATGTAGTTACAGTTGTGGTCTGCAAACCCTGTTCAGGATGATGTAGTTGGAGTTGGCTGCAAACCATGTTCAGGATGACGTAGTTACAGTTGTCTGCAAACCATGTTCAGGATGAAGTAGTTACAGTTGTGGTCTGCAAACCATGTTCAGGATGATGTAGTTACAGTTGTCTGCAACCATGTTCAGGATGATGTAGTTACAGTTGTGGTCTGCAAACCATGTTCAGGATGATGTAGTTACAGTTGTCTGATCAGGATGATGTAGTTACAGTTGTCTACAAACCATGTTCAGGATGATGTAGTTACAGTTGTCTGCAAACCCTGTTCAGGATGGTGTAGTTACAGTTGTGGTCTGCAAACCATGTTCAGGATGGTGTAGTTACAGTTGTGGGTCTGCAAAACCATGTTCAGGATGATGCTGACCTGGCCACACGGGCCATTCCTGAGCTGATCAAGCTGCTGAACGACGAGGACCAGGTGGTGGTGTCCCAGGCAGCCATGATGGTGCACCAGCTGTCGAAGAAGGAGGCCAGTCGCCATGCCATCATGAACTCCCCCCAGATGATCGCCGCTTTGATCAGGGCGCTGTCCACCACGGAGGATGCGGAGACGACTCGCTGTGCCGCTGGCACGCTGCACAACCTGTCCCACCACAGGCAGGGGCTGCTGGCCATCTTCAAGTCGGGCGGCATCCCTGCCCTGGTCAAACTGCTCAGGTAGGTCCCTCAGGTGGCATCCCAGCCCTGGTCAAATTGCTCAGGTAGGTCCCTCAGGTGGCATCCCTGCCCTTGTCAGACTGCTCAGGTAGGTCCATCAGGCGGCATCCTAGCCCCTGGTCAAACTGCTGAGGTAGGTCCCGCTGGCGACCTGCAGAAGAGATCTCAGGTAGGTAATACTTGTAAGACTACATCACAGGTAGGCACCTTTTTTCAAAGAAACTTATCAGACAGGCACCTCTCTCAGGCTTTAAGAAACATCCGATTGGTTCCTCTCTCAGACTTGTAGAAAATGTCTAAGGTAGGTACCTTTGACAGACTTGAATAAAATAATCTTGGATTATCTCTGTCAGACATAACAACTCGTGTATGTCGGACTCAAAGAAAATACCTTTGATAGTAACTTTCCCAGACTTGTAGAATTTCCTTTCATATGATGGAAGACAAATTCTAGACATTTCTGCTGTTTCATATTTTAAAGTGACCTTCATGATCATTGGGCTAGGAAGCATGAGTTGAATGAATGAATAACAAAGCAGATCTGTTGTGTTGTGAGTTCCCCGGTGGAGTCTGTGCTGTTTTATGCCATCACAAGAACAAAGCAGGTCTCCTGTTGTCAGTTCCCTGGTGGAGTCTGTGCTTTTTTATGCCATCACAATAACAAAGCAGATCTCCTGTTGTGCTTTCAGTTCCCCGGTGGAGTCGGTGCTGTTCTATGCCATCACCACCCTGCACAACCTGCTGCTGCTGCATCAGGAGGGGTCGAAGATGGCGGTGCGGCTGGCGGGTGGGTTGCAGAAGATGGTGGCGCTACTGCAACGTAACAACAACGTCAAGTTCCTGGCCATCACCACCGACTGTCTGCAGATCCTGGCCTACGGAAACCAAGAAAGCAAGGTGAACCCTACATGGTCATGCTGAAACTCTGAGAGTACTAGGTCTGCTTACAGGGCTGCTTAGCTGTCCAGAAGTTATGGTCATGCTGAACCTCTGAGAGTACTAGGTCTACTTACAGGGCTGTTTAGCTGTCCAGAAGTTACGGTCATGCTGAAACTCTGAGAGTACTAGGTCTGCTTACAGGGCTGCTTAGTTGTCCAGATATCAGTCCTGCTTTGGACTCTGCAGTCACAATGGGCAGTGTTGCATTCTACCTGTAGTGTGATGGAGACTGCTACTTCTGCAGCGTTATAGGCACATTCCACTTTCTACTGTGTGGTAGAGACTGTATGTCCTACATTTTGCAGAATACAAGGCAAGGCAGTACAAATACAACACAACACAGTACAATAAGTGCACAAGGAGCAGCCACACTATACAGTGTTGAAGGCACTTTCCACCTATGGTATGGTAGAGACTGTCACTTTCGCATTGGATAGTCCAGTTACGCTAGGTAGCATTCTAGTCACATTTCTCAAAATTTGTGACAGGGACTCTCTTTTACATTAGACAGTACAGCCTTGATGGGCAGTGTTTCAGCTTGGGTTCCACTGACGGTGTGCCATTGACTAACGCTCTGAACAGTACAGCCATGGTAGGTAGTGTTCTGGTGGCACAGGGCATATTCACTGGCCCTGCTAAGGTTATGGTGTAACTAACAGAAGCCAACAAAAAAGTAATATAAATACTCTGCTTGCATCTTGTCAAATCTTCTTTTTCCCCCTGCTCCACCCACTTATCCCCTTCCCTTTCCCAGTGAAAAGAGAGAAAATGATGTGAATGAGAGAGATTTGTTCTTGTCTGTTCATGTATTGTATGTGTGCCATCTTGATACCATGTGCACTGCGTGTATGTGTGTCTGTTCATGTATTGCATGTGTGTCATCTTGATACCATGTACACTGTGTATGTGCGTCTGTTCATGTATTGCATGTGTGCCATCTTGATACCGTGTACACTGTGTGTATGTGTGTCTGTTCATGTATCGCATGTGTGCCATCTTGATACCATGTGCACTGTGTGTATATGTTTTTGTGCAGCTGATTGTGCTGGCCAGTGGAGGTCCAGGTGAACTGGTGCGCATCATGAAGTCCTACACCTATGAAAAACTGCTGTGGACCACCTCACGCGTCCTCAAGGTGCTCTCCGTCTGCCCCAGCAACAAACCGGCCATTGTCGAGGCTGGTGAGTTCTTTGGCTATAAAATCTTGTCGCTGATGAGTTGATTTGAGGTACTTATCTTCTTGACCAGTTTCTGAAAGGCTGGACATAGGTACTGTCTTTCAAAGAAGATAAAGGTAAAGACATTTTTATTTTCTTTAAGTGATATGGACACAATATTTCTCAGATCTATACGTAGAAAGTTCTCAGTTTTGTTAGCATGTATGATATCCGTCTGTAACCGTGCCAACACACAATCCTGGTCACATCATAGATTGGCAGTTATGTGGAGATGATGACTGTCCTTGAGTTGACTCTATGTGTGTGTGTGTGTGTGTGCACGCGTGCAGGAGGGATGCAGGCCCTAGCTATGCACCTTGGCCACCAGAGTCAGAGGCTGGTCCAGAATTGTCTGTGGTCACTGCGTAACCTGTCTGATGCCGCCCACCAAAATGGTCAGTATTGTCAGTGGTCACTTTTTCAATGCTGCCTCCAAAATGGTCGGTGTTGTCTATGGTCACTTTCCTGATGCTGCCACCAAAGGCAGGTGAAAGTGCTCATATTCTGGAGAATATATTGTTTTGTGTATTTCTGTATTTTTATCATCTGGAAATACGGGTGTGTTGAGCAATTTGTGAAAGGAAATTAGGATGGGGATTTGCTGTCAACAGAGTGTTTGTGTGAATTGCATTATGAAAGAGAAATAAGGAGGAATTTGTTCTCAATGTTGTTGTACAGTCTGGTTTATATTCATTTTTTGTTTTGTTTTGCGTTTTTGTGATACCCTTCAGTGTGGATTATTGCATGAAGGTTTCATAGACAAAGATGGGTCATGTCATGTTATTCTCAAAGCTGTCAGAAATATTTGTAGTGCAGGGCAGAAGAAAGGATGGGGCTGCAAGAACGGGTGCAATCCAGTTTGATATCATTGTTATCCATTTTGTTCTGGGGATATGGCCGGTGGTTCATCCTGGAACTGTGTAAGAAGTAACGAAAAGAGAAAACATGGACACAAGAATGTGACAGGGAGTTGGTGTGCAGGACCAGATGGAAGGGTTGCTGCACATGCTGGTTCAGCTGCTGTCCTCCAACGACATCAGTGTGGTGACCTGTGCCTCCGGCATCCTGTCCAACCTGACCTGCAACAACCAGAAGAACAAAGTCACTGTCTGCCAGATGGGCGGCATTGAGGCCTTGGTGCGCACAGTCATGCAGGCTGGGGACAGAGAGGAGATCACAGAGCCTGCAGTAAGTTGGATGTTCATGTGTGCAAGATGGTGGTGATGTAAAGAGGAAATTGGCAAGTTTTTTTAACAGCTAAAGTAGAACTTGAGAGGACAGGTATGGTTACTGCTTGGGCATGGTCTATGCTTATTTTGTAGATATGTGAAAGGATGAGACGTAGGGGTGTACAGAGAAATGATTAGTTGATCAGACCTGTCTACTTTATGATTTTTTTTTTTAGGGTATTTTACGAAATTTGAATGGAAAATTCGCGATAATACGCCCAGTATGACAAATACGAAAATCGGCAGCATTAGCTGGGGAAAAAAGGTACTGTTTTCCTGTGTGAAGATGCGAGTTATTGTCCCAAGTTCCAGTTGGCACATACTTGCTTACACAATGGTCGGCCATCTTTCATAGTGAACGACTGACACAGATATTCACTAAGAGAACGCTGCCACCAGCGAAATTACATGTTCATGAGAGTGATGAAGAGCTAGATGTTGAAAAGAGGGTTGCCAAAACAAGGGAGCAAACATTCCTGAATACCTACCATGCAAACTTGGAAGCGCTTAGTCCCAAGCCCCGAAAAGGTCCAACTTTCATGTGGTGCAGTTTGTGCGAAATGGGTTTTAGTTGTGCTCATGAAGGGTGCAACAACTGCATAAAGCATGTTTCGCAAAATTGCATGAACAACTGTCAGAAGTGGTGAAAGGAACACCTTCAATTGTACAAGCATTGAAAAAGGTAGAGGCAAAGCCTACTGGGGGACCTGCAGCAGCAGGTGACAAACACTGAGGTGATAATCATGATGTGTAGGCTGGTGGCTGACTCGAATCAGCATCCCTGTCAGCGACCGATCCTCTTGTTCTGTATTCAAGAAGACGTTTCCTGACACTCGTGACAGCAAAATTAATCAAGGTGTGTCTGTCACTTTAACTTCTAGTGTTAATTAGCTCCACTCCCCCCACCCACACCCCCCCTAAAAAAAGGGGGGGGGGGGGGGGAGGGGGATGGAGTGGCAGTACAAAGAGAAGAAAAAGATGGAAAATGAAAACTGTATGAAGGGTATACATGTGTGTGACGGTCTGTCACTCTGTGTGTGTTGGCAGGAGGGGTGATGGTGAAAGGGAGGAGGGCATTGAAATAATTTTTTTTTTTGTTTTTTTGTTTGTAAGGAGATGGTCAACTAGAAAAGTGTTGTGTTTGTGTGTAGTGCACTTGTGCTAGTTGCTGTGAGTGTTAGAGTGTGAGCACAGGGCAATGAGCTGGCTGCAAGAATTGCACAGTATAAGATCCATATTAAAGTTCAAGGTAAGAAAAATACTCTTTATTGTCATGGAATACTAAAATTTACTCCATGGTTCAGTTTGGAGGTAGACAGGTCTGGTTCATATATTTCAAACATAGATGCAATAAATCAGTTACCAGAATTAGCATTGTAGTGAATGTATTTTTGCTGAAAGTGTGTGGGTTTGTGCATGTGCACTATATGCATGGACATTTGGGGTCCCAAGTATGTCCCTTTTATTGATTTTTCATCATATCTAAATGACCCGCTGGTATGAAAGCAGGTGATTTAATTATCCTAAGAAAACTTTATGGAATTAAGCTTTGCATTGTATACTGTGTTGAGTGTTATTTATTCAAGTAATCAAGTTGATAATGTGTGTTCTGTTTGTACTTTTTCATCAAGGCTTCAGGTGGTAAGCCTCACAAATCAAGTTGGTGAACATCATTAGCAGAACAAAAATTCTTTAGTGGGGTTTAACCATGTACTTTGTCAAAGTGCCCATTACAAAGCAAGAGCTTCCACTGGTACATTGCTTCCTTTGTTCATTTTCAAATACTGGTGTAGGAAATCTGTTTCAAAATAAAGGAGGGTGCTGGTTTTGTTCATTTAAAAACACTGATATCGGAAACTGCTTCAAAATAAAAGGTGAGTTGCAGTTTCCACAAGAGCAAGCAAGTGCCAAGATTACATGTCCAAAGCAGCAGCATATCTTACAGTTGAATATCATAGTGATACCGAACCAATTTGTTCATATACATATATATTGTCTACAAGATTTCTCACAGCACTGTGTACAGAATTATTACAGTGTACAACATAATTGCCATTGCAAACTGAGGTGGATGTTGACTGTCCTAGGTGTGTGCCTTGCGACACCTGACCTCTCGACACCCAGAGGCGGAGATGGCGCAGAATGCCGTGCGGCTGCACTATGGGCTGCCCGTGCTGGTGAAGCTGCTGCACCCTCCCAGTCGCTGGCCGCTCATCAAGGCCGTTGTGGGCCTGGTGCGCAACCTGGCCCTGTGTCCGGCCAATCATGCCCCCCTCAGGGAACATGGCGCCCTGCCCCGCATCGTGCAGCTCCTCATCCGCGCCCACCAGGACACACAGAGGGTGAGTGGAGTGGGCAGATTGGTCTGCTGTATAGTCCTGATTTATAGAGATTAGGTAATATGAGGATTGTCAGGTGTAAAGTCATAGTTAACCAAGGTGCACAGAGTTTGGCAGTGATATTGCACCATTATTGTGAAGACCGAGAAAAAGAGCATGGATCATAATGATTTGAGTTCACTACTGATGATAACAAAAAAGTCAGTGTAGGATAACTATATCGTAATATGCTTCATCAGTTTTTATAATAATGACAAAACATTAAGCTAACAATAATAACATGATAGTGTTAGATACACTAAGTAAATTGGTAGCATTAGTCAGTTTCAGATGATCCACTTTCATTTTCCCAGTACAGTTCAGGGCCTCAGTATCAGAAATATAACTCATCAGAGGCCCAAGTTATCTGCTTTTAATTCTTTGCGTGTGGAAGATCTTTCTTTCCCTATTTTATCTATTATTTTTTTAATTACATAAAGTTGACTTTGACGTGTGCAGCGTGCATCAGTGAGCTCCAACGGCCCCCCCATGACGGGCTACGTGGATGGTGTGCGCATGGAGGAGATTGTGGAGGGCACAGTGGGGGCACTGCATATCCTGGCCAGGGAAGCTCACAACAGAGCTGTGATCCGTGGCCTCAACTGCATTCCACTCTTCGTACAGGTCAGAGCTCTGCTGCTGTTGTCTGTTGGGAACTCGTGGCTTGGTGGTCACTACACATGCAGTCCCAGATTTCTGGCCTAGATGGGTTACCTTTGCCAAGGAGGTTACCTTTTCACCCATGTCCTGTGATACAGACTGTCCTGGAAGAGCCTAATGTATTTTTGGGGGGGAAAACCTTGAAAATTAGTGGCTGTTAGTGGGCATTTATGTTGTGGATTGCATGTTACTGAAAAGAAATTGCACACTTTACAAATGGGAGTGCCTTTTATTTCATAGGTGGACACACCTGGCAAAAGATCAGAAAATTTTACTCACTTTGCGTGCGCTTTAATACATAACCAGTTGTGAAGGAGACTGAACTGAAAGGCGTCACTGTGCAGATAGCTTGTTGCCGCTAGGAAATTAGATTGACTGACTGATGATGAAGTTCGATATCAAACCCTGCTTCTTTAAATAAAAGGAAAAGAAAAGAAAAACAGTGAAAGAAAAATGCTGTGAGACCTTCAGGAAATACGACAATGAATAGTGGCCATGTTTACAAGGAGAGAAAGAGGAAAACTTCTGTTTGTGCATGATCTGCAGGTGCTTATTCTGTAATTCTGTATCAGTCAAGGTGGTCATAATCATGTGAAAATTTCAGTTCTGGGTGTCTGTCTTGTCTGGCGGCAAGGTTATATGCAGTTTGTTGTCAGGAAAGTCTGGGAGAAACTGTGTAATATGATGGACTGTTAGAGTGTGGTCTAAAGACGAACAGATGAATCCATCCACCCCACCCCTCCTCCTTCACCACCATCCAATCCTCTACCCGTGATGTATAGTTCTGTTGAACATGAAAATATCTCCGTACTTTCCACCCTCCTACTGCTCCTGCTTTGCTTTTACAAAATTATGAAGTTGTGTACACATACTTTGAAGAAAAACAGCTTACTTTAGTTGAAAACTACACAATAGCAGGTCTAGGGTAAACAGATCTGCTGTTGTGAAGATCTGTTGCATGTCATACATTTGTATGAAGACCTGTGTGTAGTGTCATACATTTGTATGAAAATCTGTGTGTAGCTTCATACAGTTGCGTGAAGATTTGTGTAGTGTCATATAGTTGTACGGAGATCTGTGCAGTGTCAAATATTTGTTCGAAGATCTGTGTAGTGTCATAAAATGAAGATCTGGGTAGTGTGATAGTTATATGAAGTGATGTGTTGTACAGTTGTGTGAACATGTGTGGTGTGATGTGACGTGTTGTACAGTTTGTGTTGAACATGTGTGGTCTGAGGTGACGTGTGTTGTGCAATCGTGAGACCATGTGTGGTATCTTACAGTTGAGATCTGCATTTTTGTGACAAGTTTTGTGAAGTATGGCATTGTGTCAAACTGTTGTTTGAAGAGAGTGTATGTGTCATGGGGTTGTGTGAAGATGTGTTCTTGTGTGTCATACAGTTGTTTTGAAGAGAGTGCTTGTGTCACAGGGTTGTGTGAAGATGTGTGTTCTTGTGTCATACAGTTGTTTGAAGAGTGTGTTTGTGTGTCACAGGGTTGTGTGAAGACATGTGTTGTGTCCTACAGTTGCTGTATTCCCCCATTGAGAACATCCAGCGTGTGCAGCAGGCGTGCTGTGTGAACTGGCCGCCGACAAAGAGGGGGCGGAAATGATCGAACAGGAAGGTGCCACAGCTCCTCTCACTGAGCTGCTGCATTCCCGCAATGAAGGCGTTGGTAAGGAGATTAACAACAGGTTGTTTTTTTAAATCCCATCTTTACATCAGATTGATCAAACAGAAAGTCACAGTTGGGATTGACAGGTGATTCATGTGTGTGTGTGTTTTTTTTTTAAGGTACTTGTTTACAGAGATGAAATTGTACCTCTCAAAAGGAGCTGTAATTCTTGCAAAAAGTTGTGGAGAGTTGAAATTTTTTTTTACTAGGAACTTGGTGACAGTTTTAATGAAAATAGACTTCTTGTTGTCCTGTGATTCGTCATTTTGACTGCATTTTAAAAATGCAGCATACTTGCACAGAACTGGGAAAATGTACAATCTAAAACATGATCTAAAGGCATATTATTAAAGATGTGCAAAGCTCCACAGTGCATTCCAAGTTAGGCACCATAAAGCTTGAGAGTGGAGTGTTGGGAATTAAATGATGTCGAACATTTTTCCAGCAGAATTGGTAATGTTCCAGTAGATGTGTTTTTTTTTGAACTACTTGTAAGAGTAATTATTTTTCATTAGTCGTGGGTTTTGAGAAGATTTTTAAGCAAGTCCTGCATGTGTAAAAGATTTTCTTTTCTTTTTAAAATAAAACGATGTAAGTATTGATTTTGATGACAGCCCAAACGGTGGTTTAACATTCAGTCAAACTGAGTTAGCTCGTTTGTTCTGTTTCAGCCACGTATGCTGCTGCTGTGCTGTTTCGAATGTCAGAAGACAACCTCTCAAGACTACAAGAAGCGACTGTCCATGGAACTCACAAGCTCGCTGTACAGGGGAGACAACATGAATTGGTCTGAGGTCAGGAATACTTTTTTTTTTGTTGTTTTGGATCTGGTCTCTCATCTCTGTCTGTCTGTCTGTCTGTCTCTCTTTCTCTCTCTCTCTCTAATATATATACACACATACACACACACGCACACATACACACACGCATACACACACAAGTGGAAATGTGCCATGCTTTCTCATGCAGGTTTTCATGTAAACGCGTATGCACTACATCAAGAATAGATCCATGTGAAAAAAAAAACAAAAAAAAGATGTACAGATAATGCCCCCTTACCCTCCCCACAAATTGTGCAGATACCCCAAAGCCTACAAGAGGCAGATTTTTTTGTTCATTCTTTATTTTATCCTGACCCCTCAGATGTAGCCACCTCTCTCAGTTATTATCCAGACACCTGAGGTGCGGCCATCTCTCACAGTTATTTTATCCTGATGCCTGAGGTGTGGCCCCTCTCAGTTATTTGTCCTGATACCCGAGGTGTGGCCACCTCTCACAGTTATTTTATCCTGATACCTCAGGTGTGGCCATCTGTCACAGTTATTTTATCCTGACACCTCAGGTGTGGCCACCTGTCACAGTTATTTTATCCTGATACCTGAGGTGTGGCCACCTCTCACAGTTATTTTTATCCTGATACCTCAGGTGTGGCCACCTGTCACAGTTTATTTTCCTGATACCTCAGATGTGGCCAACTCTCACAATTATTTTATCCTGACATCTGAGTTGTGGCCACCTCTCAGTTATTTTATCCTGATACCTGAGGTGTGGCCATCTCCCACAGTTATTTTATCCTGACACCTGAGGTGTGGCCACCTCTCACAGTTATTTTATCCTGATACCTGAGGTGTGGCCACCTCTCAGTTATTTTATTTTGATACCTGAGGTGTGGCCACCCTCTCACAGTTATTTTATCCTGATTCCTGAGGTATGGCCACCTCTCACAGTTATTTTATCCTGACTCCTGAGGTGTGGCCACCTCTCACAGTTATTTTATCCTGATACCTCAGGCGTGGCCACCTCTCACAGTTATTTTTATCCTGATACCTCAGGCTGAGGCATGGCCACCTGTCAGTTATTTTACCTGGACACCCCGAGGTGTGGGCACCTCTCAGTTATTTTATCCTGATACCTGAGGTATGGCCACCTCTCAGTTATTTTATCCTGACACCGAGGTTTGGCCACCTCTCACAGTTATTTTTATCCTGATACCTGAGGTGTGGCCACCTCTCACAGTTTATTTATTCTGATACCTGAGGTGTGGCCACCTCTCACAGTTATTTTATCCTGATACCTGAGGTATGGCCATCTCTCACAGTTATTTTATCCTGACTCCTGAGGTGTGGCCACCTCTCACAGTTATTTTATCCTGATACCTCAGGTGTGGCCACCTCTCACAGTTACTTTATCCTGATACCTCAGATGTGGCCAACTCTCACAGTTATTTTATCCTGACATCTGAGTTGTGGCCCCCTCTCATTTATTTATCCTGATACCTGAGGTGTGGCCATCTCTCACAGTTATTTTATCCTGACACCTGAGGTGTGGCCACCTCTCACAGTTATATTTTATCCTGATTCTGAGGTATGGCCATCTCTCACAGTTATTTTATCCTGACTCCTGAGGTGTGGCCACCTCTCACAGTTATTTTATCCTAATACCCTCAGGTGTGGCCACCTCTCACAGTTATTTTATCCTGATACCTCAGATGTGGCCACCTCTCACAGTTTTTTTTATCCGGATACCTCAGGTGTGGCCACCTGTCAGTTAATTTTATCCTGATCTCCTCAGGTGTGGCCACCCCTCACTGAGTTATTTTATCCTGATACCTCAGGTGTGGCCACCTCTCACAGTTATTTTATCCTGATACCTCAGATGTGGCCACCTCTCACTGAGTTATTTTATCCTGATACCTCAGGTGTGGCCATCTCTCACAGTTATTTTATCCTGACACCTGAGGTGTGGCCACCTGTCAGTTATTTTATCCTGATCTCCTCAGGTGTGGCCACCTCTCACTGAGTTTTATTTTATCCTGATACCTCAGGTGTGGCCATCTCTCACAGTTATTATTTTATTTTACCTCAGGTGTGGCCACCTCTCACAGTTATTTTATCCTGATACCTGAGGTGTGGCCACCTCTCACACAGTTATTTTATCCTGATACCTGAGGTGTGTGGCCACCTCTCACAGTTATTTTATCCTGATACCTGAGTTATTTTACTTTCCTGATACCACCTCTCACAGTTATTTTATCCTGACATCTGAGTTGTGGCCACCTCTCGCTGTATTTATTCCTATCTGAGTTGTGGCCACCTCTCGCTGTTATTTTATGGTCTGAGGTGTGGTCACCACTCAAAGTTATTTTATCCTGATACCAGAGGTGTGGCCACCTTTCACAGTTATTTTATCCTGACACCTCAGGTGTGGCCACTTCACAGTTATTTTATCCTGATACCTGAGGTGTGGCCACCTGTCACAGTTTTTTTTTATCCTGACACCCCAGGTGTGGCCACCTCTCACAGTTATTTTATCCTGACCCCCTCAGGTGTGCCCACCTCTCACAGCCTGCCTGCATGCCCCACAGCCTCCTGGTTTCATGACAGGAGGTAGTACTGAAGGTGACCAGGCTGATCTAACTTGCCTTTTGCTGTGACTGAGGTCCACAGGTGAAGCCGTTCTATGAAGAGCAAGCAGGCTGACCTTTGAGGTCAGCATGTTGAGATCTTTCTGAGAACAGAAGCAAACGAACATAATATGTATGTTTAGCTAGGCCTGAGGTCCATGTGTCGAAGCTGCTCTGTGAAAAAAGGCTGGCTGACCCGACATGTCTGTGCACTGAGGCCACCAGAGGTCAATGTATTGAAGCAGTTGTGTGAAGAGAAAGGAGAATGAAGAAGTGTTCTGTCTGTTTGCACAGCCCCCAGGCTTTGACGATGGAGGACTGCTGGCAGAGGAGTCACGGGACCCCATGTACAGCCAACAAGGCCCACCCCACCACGGCAGTCAAGGCAGCATGTACAGCGGCTCCCAGCATGACATGCAGGGCAGACATCCTACAGGTAAGATTGTGAACAGTGTGTGACGGACATGGCCTGCAGTGAAGAATGTGCACCAGGGCACCATGTTCATTGTAATTAATAAGGCATGCTGAATGTAACAGGGATGATCTGGCTATGTTCAGTGCGGCCCTGATGATTTAAAATGGAATTTGGCTAACATACTGTATGCAAGTTGAGTGTACTTTTGTTTTTACTACCAGCCTTTTAACGATTATTATGTTAACACAAATGTGGGTGCAGTGCTTAGTGTTGGGAATTTCGATCATGGAGATCGTGGGTTTCATTGGTATTAGAGCCATTCATGTATTGGGTTTTTCTGCCCTAGCTGGCTCCTACTTAGGTTTGAGTTTGCTGTGGACTTAATTGGGGAGACTGGGACCACCCAGTCGTATTTCATCCACTTGATGAAGGCCTGTCTGGATGTTGCTCAGATTTCCTGACCAACACCACAGATGTCTGTATCCATCAGGTCTTGTTGACACCAGGAGATAGTTTGAAAGGAATTGAGTACAGCCGTGGGTATCTATGTCCTTGGTGATAGTTTGAAAGGAATTGAGTACAGCCGTGGGTATCTATGTCCTTGTTGATAGTTTGAAAGGAATTGAGTACAGCCGTGGGTATCTATGTCCTTGGTGAGTTTGAGTTTGCTTAGAGGTTACCAGTATTGACAAGTTCATGGGGACCATCATTGGACAGGTGTGATGGTGCCCTCAGGAGGAGGACCTTCACTGGGGCTAGCTTTATAACAAAGCATTTAGCGTCATATACTGTACCATGTCAGACCATAGCATTCAACGGCAGGCAGTCAGCTCTGTCAGGCCGAATTTTTGTGGCAAATGCAGTCATAAGACAGTCACGTGACGCCCCACCCCACTTCTACCAACGGAAGAAGAAGCCGATATTTGCTTCCCATAAGCAGTTCTTGTCATTAGAGATATGAGCAGGTGCTGTCCTGTGTATGTTGGATCCGAACAAGCACCTCTGAACACCACTGAAATGACTTGACAGTAGTGCAGTATCTCTCCTCTGGTTAGTTGCCCCATGGTGACTTGACACTGACTGTTTCTTTGTTAACTGTGGGCACTGGGGCCTGGCTTGACAGGTCTCACTATGGATGTGGACAGGATTGACTGTTAACTGTGGGCACTGGGGCCTGGCTTGACAGGTCTCACTATGGATGTGGACAGGATTGACTGTGAACTGTGGGCACTGGGGGCCTAGCTGAACAGACCTCACTATGGATGTGGACAGGATTGACTGTTCTGTGGGCACTGGGGCCTGGTCACTATGGATGTGGACAGGATTGACTGTTCTCTGTGAACTGGGCACTGGGGGCTTGGCTGCTCAGGCCTCTCTATGGATGTGTACAGGATTGACTGTTCTGTGTGTGAACTGTGGGCACTGGGGCCTGGTCACTATGATGTGGACAGGATTGACTGTTCTGTGTGAACTGTGGGCACTGGGGCCTGGCTGAACAGGCCTCACTATGGATGTGGACAGGATTGACTGTTCTCTGTGAACTGGGGCTTGGCTGCACAGGCCTCACTATGGATGTGGACAGGATTGACTTCTCTGTGAACTGTGGGCACTGGGGCCTGGCTGAACAGGCCTTACTATGGATGTGGACAGGATTGACTGTTCTCTGTGAACTGTGGGCACTGGGGCTTGGCTGAACAGGCCTCACTATGGACGTGGACAGGATTTGACTGTTCTCTGTGAACTGGGCACTGGGCGTGGTCACTATGGATGTGGACATGATTGACTGTTCTCTGTGAACTGTGGGCACTAGGGCCTGGCTGAACAGGCCTCACTATGGATGTGGACAGGATTGACTGTTCTCTGTGAACTATGGGCACTGGGGCCTAGCTGAACAGGCCTCACTATGGATGTGGACAGGATTGACTGTTCTGTGTAAACTGTGGGCACTGGGGCCTGGCTGAACAGCCTCACTATGGATGTGGACAGGATTGACTGTTCTCTGTGAACTGGGGCTTGGCTACACAGGCCTCACTATGGATGTGGACAGGATTGACTGTGAACTGTGGGGGCACTAGGGCCTGGCTGAACAGGCCTCACTATGGATGTGGACAGGATTGACTGTTCTCTGTGAACTGTGGGCACTGGGGCCTGGCTGAACAGGCCTCACTATGGACGTAGACAGGATTGACTGTTCTCTGTGAACTGGGCACTGGGGCCTGGCTGACACAGACTCAATAGGGATGTGGACAGGGAGCCGGAATGAGCAGCATGGGTGTAATGCTGTTGAGACTGAGAAGACAAGACTGCTAAAAATGAATGAAGAAACGACAACCAGTAAAAAAGAAAAAAACCTAAACAAGCAAATTTCACATTCCTTGTTTGGGACAATGAAGTCAGTCAGCAGTACCACTTTGACATTTTTGCTTAAAGACACAGTAATTTTGACAAGTAAAAACACCATAACAGGGCTATTTTTTTTTTTTCTTTTTTTCTGTTGTCAAATTCAAATTGCTGCACAGTTGCAGTTCTGTGATAGGTTTCAGAGACTGTAATTATAGCTTCACGACGTTTGACGGCTTATTCAATTGGTGATTTGTGTTAGTACTAAATAGCAGAAAAAGAGTTTTGAAATTTTTGCCGATCTTAACAGTGGTCAGCTTGAAGTGATATTACCTGCAAGCATTGTCTGTTTAGGTTAACGGTCGGTATGGTTGAAAGCATGTCATCAGTAGAACTGTTCAGATGTACTGTTCATTTATTAATTTTGTGTGGGAGAGAGTGTTGCTATATTTTAGCTGTTTTTTATGTATTACTATGTGCTTCATAGTAGCTTTTTTAACCATGATTTATGTCATTGTGAACACAGCAGTTGGTCAGAAGGTTAAACGAGTGTACAGGTTTTTTGTACAGCTGCGTGTCTGTGTGCCAGCTTTTTCTCATACACACATCAGTGACTCCAACTGTGACTCACTGAGACTTTATGGATACTGTTCTACATGAGTATACTTGTTATGTCTTTCTTTATGGATACTGTTCTACATGAGTATACTCATTTCTGACCCATGAAAGTGTGAAGGGACTGCATTCTGTACATGGAGACCCTTGTTAAGGGAAAGTTGGCTGTATCTACCTTTATAAGAAATAATGATCCACTAGCAAAAAGGAGCTTAGTGAAAAAGTAAGAAAGTTACCTTCTGTTTAGAGTATCTTCTTTTATGCGGATAAATGTAGACAGGGCTGAAGATTCTACACATACGGGCATACTGTGTGTTGTGCATGAGATGGTTTTTGTTGTTTTGCGGTCTGTAACCAGGTAAAAGAATTCCAAACATGTATGTACTGATGCAGTTTACACTGTAACATTGGGTGGATGTTGATACATACAGTTCATTCTGTAACATGGCATGAACGTTGATGCGTCCAGTTCATTCCGTAACATGGCATGAATGTTGATGCGTCCAGTTCATTCCGTAACATGGCATGAATATTGATGCGTACAGTTCATTCTGTAACATGGCATGAATGTTGATGTGTACAGTTCATTCTGTAACATGGCATGAATGTTGATGCATACAGTTCATTCTGTAACATGGCGTGAACGTTCATTCTGTAACATGGCATGAACGTTGATGTGTACAGTTCATTCTGTAACATGGCATGAATGTCAATGCATACAGTTCATTCTGTAACATGGCATGAACGTTCATTCTGTAACATGGCATGAACGTTGATGTGTACAGTTCATTCTGTAACATGGCATGGAATGTTGATGCGTCCAGTTCATTCTGTAACATGGCATGAACGTTGATGCGTCCAGTTCATTCTGTAACATGGCATGAAATGTTGATGCGTCCAGTTCATTCTGTAAAATGGCATGAACGTTGATGCGTCCAGTTCATTCTGTAACATGGCATGAATGTTGATGCATACAGTTCATTCTGTAACATGGCATGAACGTTGATGCATACAGTTCATTCTGTAACATGGCATGAACGTTGATGCATACAGTTCATTCTGTAACATGGCATGAACGTTGATGCATGCAGTTTCACACTGCAACACGGAGTGACCTGTTCAAAATGCAGAGTATGGAAAGAATGTGTTGCTGGATTGCAATACACTGTCTTCCTATTGGGGTCAAATGTAGACGCATGCAATAGTCAATACACACTGTAATGAGGGTGAGCGAGTTGCTGGCTATGGCATCACACTGTAATGTTGGGTGAATATTGACTAGTCTGTAACTTGGGGTGAATGCTTACACAGTATGCACTGCACCATAGGATAAATATTGTGGTGGTTATGGTACACACAGTGATGTGGAGTGAATGATGACATGAGCAGTAAATGTAAAGGCATGTTGAAATCTCTGCATGTAATCGTACTTCTAGCTCAAAGGGAGAGATTTCAAACACTTTCGTTTGTCTTAAATCGCAGACTGTTTACCCCCTTTATGAAGCGGATACCTGTGAATGCCTTTAAAAAATTATTTTTGTTTAACCCTTCCACCGCCAGACGTTCTGTTTTGCATAAATCCCCATCACCAGCCATTTTTCAAATAATCTTTTTTTTATACCAGCATGTGTGAAATGCGGATATCTCTGGAACTAAGCAACCAATTCTCATGCTTTTTTTTGGGGGGGGGGGGGGAGTGGAGAATATAAACTGTACTTTTGTAAAATTATAGTTGCATAATGAAGTGACGTATAAAAGGAATTACACACACACACACACACACATATACATAATTAACTTCTTACACCCCACTGGCACACACAAGAAAGAAAGAAAAGGGAAGGGAACACACGCGCACTCTTATGTCCCACTGGTATATCCAAGAAAGAAAGAAAAAGGAACACACACAAACACACACATTTCTTTCACTTTCACTGTTGGATGCAATAATTTTTTTTTTTTTTTTTTTTTTTAGCTATGAAAACAGTCTTTCACTTGCCTGCTGGTCTCTAGAACTGGGGAGGAATTCTCCCAGGAACTTTGAGTCCAGCTTGTCATTTAATTCCCACTCAAACTCATCTATGCAGCACATCTCTGAGACGTGTCAGTTGGCCACGCCCTTTTCGACGTTGATCATTGCAGGCAAGCTCTCCATCCAATTCATTGTCTTTGAAGTGTTCATTGCCCACCATTAGTCTCTCACTCATACGGCTTACAAATCAGTCACTGCTAGTTGGCCCAGGGCCAACACCAACACGTTCGCACGGTGGTCCCCACACTCGCATGCTTGCTCCACACTGGCTGAGCCTACTACTTGGCAGTCAGTCTCTGTGGTATTTCAGTCAAACTCTGGCTATCACAGAAGGTTTCTTGGTCACAATCTGGGGTTTCTTCATCTGAATCAGGATCAACTGACCGTCTATTCAGTATATTTCCAGCACTTAAAGGTACGGCAAGGCTGAGTACCTTAAGTGCTTTTTTGTGACGTCATAGTGAATCGAAAAGCAATCAGTATAAATTGGGGGGGGGGGGGGGGGGGGGGGGGGACACTTGTCGAAACAGTGCTCTGACGAGGCAAATGGCTGTGAGCACAGGTGAATCACCCAACTATGACATTTATTGCTGTTTCTGTCTCATCAGATTGGAGAGTGAGAGTATTGGGAGTCAGTAACCCTAGTTGGTCGCACTTCAGCGACATTGGCGGTGAGCCACATGGTCACAGAAATGCGATGTCAGCGGTGTAAGGTTTAAAGCTCCACTCTGTATTTTACCAGTCAGGGCTTAACTTGTTCCAATATCTAGACTTTCTTTTTTTTTTTTTCCGTTTTTATTAGTGGGGGTGGGGGGTACTGTCAGGTTTTAGCAGTTGCCTCCAAACATACAGTGCACGCAAACATGAGGTAGAGAGGCAATGGTTTAGACAAAAGAGAGTGATGGAAATCGGGCAGTTTGGCAACATCTGTGGTGGACTGTGTGCAGGTTATGACCAGGTGCCCGTGAACTCCATGCAGGGCCTGATCTGGGGGGAGCAGCCGGCACCTACGGGGGTCCCATGGACAACATGGCCGACCTGGCCAACACCTCCACCACTCTCAACTTTGACCCCATCAACCCCAACATGGGACCATCAGGGGAAGGTGGGCCCTCCATGTGGTTTGACACAGACCTGTGAAGAGTGCGCTCCCTGGACAAAACTGTCTCGGGGTCTGCTCCCACATGGTGTGTCCAGTCTCTGAATGACCCACTGCCCTTTCTTTGGTGACCAACTGGAAGGGGTCAGATGAAGACGATCAGTAACAGTAACTAGAGCTGAGGCAGAGGTTTTGGGACTGGAGCGTCTGTTTAGAAACCGGTTTTTAGAAATGAGTTAGATGAGACCTGGATGGTAGACAGTGAGCCATGTGTTCATGACTTGGTGAGACAACGGCTGGTAGACATTGGATGCAAACATGGGTGTATAGAAGCGTGGAGAAGTGAAGTCTGTTTGGATTGCTGTTGTAGATTGAAATATGTTATGCAATTGATGGGCATGCTTCACATTGGGGCACTGAATAGCCATGTTTAAATCATACAGTAGCCAATAACTAAGCGTGCATGGAGACCAGAAAGCAGACCGTGGAAAGTAGTTGTACAGCCCAGACTGATGTACTGTTGGAGAGCGTGTAGTGGGAAGACTGGAGTAGAAACAGGAGCCCTGAACCAAATGCTGTAGCTGGATTGGACCAAATGATCTGTCATTTAACCATTGCACCTTGTTTCCTGTCACAGGAAAAAAAAAGAAACTAACCCCCTGTTACAAACTGTACCTGTTCAATGTGAACTTCATTCATTCATAGCCGTTACTAGAGTATGGGCAGGTGTATTTTTGTTTCTTTCTTTCCTTTGTGTACACATGAGAAGTTTGATCTAAATTTAGTTGTATCTGTTTAAAGGATTGATCATGTTTTTTTTCCTTTGTTTACACGAGAAGTTTGATCTAAATTTAGTTTGTATCTGTTAAAGGATTGATCAAGATTTTTGTTTTGTAATGTTTAGGTTTTTTTTTTTTTTTTTATCTGTTAGTCGATCAAGATTTTTATTTTGTATGCTTTGTTTAGCCTTTTTTGGGTGTCTGTTAAGGATGATGATGAAGATTTCTGTTGAGCATGTTTTGTCTTCTTCTTTGTTTTTTTTTCTCTGTCTAAACATGAGCAGTTTTGATCTGAATTGAGTTTGTACCATTGATGATTGATCAAGTTCATTTTTTGAGTCGATGGTGGTGAGGGAGAGTCTGTGGTGTGAAAAGGAAAATGTTGTTCCAGTCAATGTGGAGGAGCATGAGGTTTTGTTGCCAGGTCAGAAAAGATGACTATGGATGGTAGTGAATGTTGCCCTAAGAGTGTTTTTCTTTTCTACTTGGTAGCGAGTTACTATCAGCCGACTGGAATTTGCATGACAGAATGAGAATAAATAATATCTGAGAAAGATGTTCCACTGAACCCTATAAGTATAATACAGGTTAGTGTGTTTGGAGCAGATTCATCATGTGCTGATTTGAAACAGGATAGTTTCAATCATTTGTGGCGATGTGAAACAGGTTAAGTTTCAGATGAAAATTGATGAATTGCACAGGTGTACATACAACAGGTTTCTGTTAAGTGTGTGTGTGAGCTGCGAGTTGGAAGTTCTCTTTGACAGTGCAGGTGTTGAAAGACTGTGTGGAAAATGCGTTATCTGTCGTCCTCCTGTCATGAATCCATTTTATTGCACAAAATCCATGTTTGATCACTGCCAGTCCATCAGTTTTTACATCGTATTGTTTTGTAACGTACATGGTACACTGTATAACTATGACGATGTGCAGGTTTCCCCCCTATGCTGGAACAGACCTTGCTGCTGGTTGTGTTGTAATTTGGAATGGGGTCTTTGTTCATAGACATTGATGTAGTATTCTGTCCGTACTGTAACTGGAACTTGTAACCTATCATCAGTCTTCTTTTGTAAGAATGAATCGATTGAATTTTGACACGTTTTTCCCAGTTGACACATTTTTCCTGCCTTTGCATCTTCTTTTGTGTGATTGTTCATGTCCCATGTTGTTCATCATGACTGCTGTTCGTCCTTTTGTTCACCCTCTGACCGTTTTGTTGAACTCTCTGCATTGGTGTGCTAAACTTGAGATATCACTTTGGCATGACTCTCTCTCCTCCATGTCCCTCGTCATTGCTGTTTTTAATGTGGTTCAAACTGGCCTTTGAAATGGGTTTTTATTTTCTTTCAGATGAAAAATTTTTAGTTAGAAGGAAAATAACCGTGTTAGATAACGAAAATTTTTTAATTGAAACTATCTTTTAACTAGACTTGGAGAACAGACCGTGGAGCCTCCAAATTGGTGGTGTTAGGCCATGTTGTGTCTGAGGGGAACTGGCCTCAGTGACCAAGAGCAAAGAAACAAAACTGTATGTCGGTGTCCACAAACCTGTTCTGTTCCTGTAGTCAGTCTGATGTCTTGGGATGTTTTTGTAGTAAGTAGTGACTATTCAGTACCATAGGTAGGAAACTGTACATCTCTAGTCGTCGGACCCTGTGAGGCCAGCCATCCTGTTGGCTCATGTACATACATCCCATCTCCATCCTTGAATGTCTGTCGTCCTATGGTGTTGTCAGTGTCTCCTTTCATCCGTGTTCACTGTATGGCAAACATAATGTACTGGATGTCAAACTACAGGATTAAACATGTACGGAACATTTCTTTGTGTGTGTGTTGTGCGCGTGTGTGAATTACCATGCAGCAGTTCCACTAGGACTCTACAGCATCATGCTGCAGTGTAGTTTTCCACAAACTCCAAGAGAGAAAAACATTGAAACAGAAAAAAAAGAGCAAGTGTCCCAGGGGCCCCTTCACATCTAGATAGTATAGTGGTAATACGATGATGAGCACATAATGTGCTCCTGGCAGTTTGCAATTTTACAACCAGATACATGATTTGGCATTTTGTCCGTACTATTCAATTATCCACAGTTCCCCCTGTCTCACACTGTTCTCCCCTCAGCTTTCCCTTATCCTCTCCATGCACTTTCTCAGTTGCCCTTTCTTTCTCTGCCCCCTCCCACTGTCTTCTTTTTTTGCCCCAACTGCTTTAAACAGTCAAGTGTCCTGACTGCTATCTCTGCTGGCAACTGTGCTGTGAAAAACTAAAATTACGCATTGAAAGTTTTAAAAAAAAAAAAAAAAAGGACGAAAAAAATCGGCTCATGTACAGACACGCACAGCGCCGTGCGTATAACCAGTAATCTTCAAGAAGCGTTCCGGTCATGCGCAGTTTGTTTCACCATCTTTACCATTCAGCGAAGTTGGCGTCCTTTTGAAGTTTGAAGTTACAAAAATGTCGAAACGTGGAGCAGAAAGTTCTGGACAAGATGTGAAAAACCCGTTTTTGTCGGAGTACATCATCGCCTCTTAGCGCAGCGACCATGCATCCCAGCTTTTTAAAAGAAGCGTTCTTAGATTCGGATATCGCCAAACCAGTTTCAAGAGCGGTCGAAACAAAGACAACACACATTGTGAGACCCTGCCATTGGTGACCTGTCAGAATGGCCCCGTTTTGTGTTGGTGACTGATAGGGGGGGGGGGGGGGGGGGGGGGGGGGGGGGGGGGGGGAGAGGTTGTAATATGTGTGGGGGGGGGGGGGGGGGGGGGGGTGGGGGGGGGGTGGGGGTGGAGGGGTGGGGTGGTGGGGGGGGGGGGGGGGGGGGGGCGGGGGGGGGGGGTGGTGGGGTAATCATGGGGAGGTGTGGGAGAAGTGGGTGAATAAGGTCTGGGTTGTGGGTGGGGGTGTTGAGAAAAGCTGAGATGGGTGGGGAGGGTTGAGTATGTAGGGGGGGGTGTGGGGGGGCGTGTGGGGGGGGGGGGGTGGGGGTAGGTTGGAAAGAATAGAATCGAGTTGGGGAAAGGGAAAGAGGAGAGGGGGAGGAGGAGGGGGGGGGAGGGGGGGGGAGGAGAGGGGAGGGGGGGGGGGGGGGGGGGGGGGGGGGGGGGAGGGGGGGGGGGGGGGAGGGAAGGGGGGGGGAAGGGGGGGGGGGGGGGGGGAGGGGGGGGAGGGGGCGGGGGGGGAGGAAGAAGGGGGGGGGAGGGGGGGGGGAAAAAGGAGAAGAAAAAAAAAAGGAGAAAAAGAAAGGTGCAATTCTAGAAAATCCTGGGGTGAGATGGGCGAGACGACGATACAAAGCCCACTTGCCTTGAAGCCAAAGCCACGTTTCCACATCTCAGAAAAAAGTCAGCCCACGAAAACTATTGCGGAGTTCTCGGGCGCACTATCACCGGGTGTCTAAGGCAGAAACGGCCTTCCTTGGTTTGTGAATACAATTAGGCCGGTGCCAGAACATAGTGCATTGCTACGTTTCGCTATGGGTTGTGCAGCCAGGTATTTTACAATTTGTCATAATGGGGAGTGAAAGGATTTCCGTGGTGACCTTAGAAAAACAGGGTGTTTGAAGAAAAGTACAGGTTAACCATAATTGTGCCGAACAGTTTCATCGCTCATGTTGAGGATTGAAAAAAGAAGTGGGTCACGCGTGAATTACTCGTAGCATCTCTAAAATGACACAGTCGGCCCTCCACGACGGTCAATTCGACTACCTTACTCGTTAGGAGAGTGGGGCTCGGTAGGGTTGAGAGTCCTGAGCTTGGTGAAAGGTAAGCGGGTGGGGGACACTGTATTTTGTCTAGCTCGGGACAGAGTAAACCACCGTGAGGATGGGACGCAGTAACCCGTAGCCTTCATAGACGCTGCAAAAGCATCTCAACCCAGGAAGAATCACAAGTCGACAAACTAAGTGGCTGGGAGTCACACATGTGGATTACCACTGCCAAAGCGAGAAACAGAACGCTATTAAGCCCACCAACAAGGAAATAACGAAAACGCTCTAATTTGAACGAAGGCCTCTAATCAGGGTTCTGGACCAACTGACGGATGTTTCGTAAGGTGTGTGTGGTACGATGTCACCCTGTCCTCCGGGGCTTTTTCACGCGGGACACCGGCCGACAGTGACCTTCCTGCACAGAGCTTATACATGCACAGGATACAACTTGCCAATCAACGCACTATGTGCCCAAGAAGAGCAATGATAAATTTATCTTTTTAGGGTTTAGTTTTCAGGTGCATTCCCCGCGTATACATGAAGGCGGGAGGCAATATAAATGCATAGAAACTGAAGGGGCAAAAAAGTTCACTGAAAAACCAAATGTTAGGAACATACAAACTGGTACCTTTAAAAGCTATAAAAGAACAATTCCTAATACAAACGCGCAACGAGAATTGCACACCTTGATAACTGCGCATTGTGTAAAACAATAACTTCACCATACATAAACTTTGTCATTAACATGAACTAGTCAAACAAAAGCAGCAAAAGGGCACCTCCAGAAACTCTATGGGATGACAAATGCTCTCTAGCAAAAAACGCACTTGCAATAAACTTGGCATGGAAACACTTGCCTGGATAACCTCTCAATTATTCCTGACCACGATGATACCAACTAGATAGCAACAACAAGACAACAAGGACTCCACGACACGCCTCTTTGGCAGCTCATCATTTATTCCACTTGTAGACACACATACTAAAATTCAAGCGAAAAAAAGACCGGTCGCATCCATTCAAACAGAGAGCAAGGGCCATCGCATCACTTCATGCACCCCCGCCACAATGAAGTTTGGTGTATTAATGTAAAAAGAGATAAAAGTCAGCAGAGACATGGGGAGCAACAAACCAAAACGCGGTCTCGGCTCCTTTTGGGCATTGGGGGTAGGCCGGGGGTCGGAAGGAAGGAGTAGGTCTACCCCGGCCAACCCCCCTACTGGGACTGGGACTATGGCCCTCGGTTTCGTTACTGACCCCTGATGAGCGGTGGTGGAAGGTCGATGGCCCTCGACTGATGAATACGACACTCCATTGCCAGGCCTGAGGAAACAAACAAACCAGGCAACCATCAAAACATGGTTGTACTGTCAGGCCATGTATAACATGCATGCCTCAAGGGACTAGTGGAAGCACGGGTTTGGTTTCATGTTAACCCCACGTTGCTACATGGGTATACCATGCCATACAATTGACAAATAATATTCCAATATTTGTTTTAAAGGGACAAAATGTACAATTGTGGATAGTGCTGACACAAAATGTAAGTCGGTCGCATCCCCACTGCGATAAACTGCGATAAAAAAAAAAACAACAACCTTTTTAATTTATGCTCCATGAAGGAAACCGAAAACCCTTTTTTATTGTCTATTTCTTCATGAAAGAAAAACCCCTTTTTTATTGTATCGATACCATGACAGCCAAAAAAACTTTTTATATTATCGCCCTGGAAGAAACAACAAACCGTTTGTTTATTTCTCTCAAGTGCCGAAATACAATGGCACCACATGCAACTTGTACACCAACAGAGGCACATGGAAGATATACAAACATATAAGACAAAGACCTCTCACCCAGTACTACACATAACTTATAAGTTTACGGGGAAATACAAGACACTATGCACAATTTTTTTTACAATTTATGCATACATTTCATACTATAGAAACTAAACTGCCACTATGCAGGAGTTTAATCTTGGATTTTGAAAAAAAAAGGGGGGCATCCCCATAACGCATTCATTCAAAAAAATGTGGTCACTTGAAGGGGGCACCACCCACCCACACCGATCTTATATAACCCCAGTTGTATATGTACCTCCTCACCTTTGCCACAGACGACTCCAATACACACTGATCAAATCCGCTAGAATAAAAACAACCAATTACAAAAACAAAAGCAAGCAAGTTTATAAAAACAAGCAAAAACATACATGCTATACGCCGCGTCGGCGCCACGACGCGCACAACAAACACAGCGGAGGTTTGGAGTATCCGTAAGTCGCAGGGTTATTCATCAGTTCGATCCCCACCCTGCATGGTATGCAGGAATACTTTTTTTTTTCCTCTTTCACTCGGTCCTCGGGCAACAAAAGTTCGAAGGCGACAATAGGGTGGGTGTCAACGCTTCTCATTGAAGGTTGGTGAAAATAATTCATTTTATGGACGCCTATCTAATATACTGCCGGTTAAAAACTCCTGAAACTTCTTGTCAGTGCGTGAATGTAGTGAGATGAACACGCCCGGTCGATGGCAAAGAACGCCCGCAGGCGGTTGCTTCTACGGCTAACCTAACCCGATGATAAAAAACTACCACGAAAAATCGTTTCGCTCTCTGCTTGCAGTCCTAGTTTCAGTTTTTCAAGCAGACAACAAAACAAAGCGCCTTGCAAAAACGATCAGTGAACAGGGGCGAATGCAGTTCATCTTGCAAACGTGCGGGGGAGTCGTTCTGCCCGCGTGTTAAAAGGGGAACTTGATAATGCAGGAAAAGAAGCAAAGGAACAGATTTTAAGGTGGACTTGTACCAATCCACAGAAAGCCTCTAGATTAAGCTCTGATATGTACAGATGTGATTTCCAATCTTTTTTTTTTTTTTAATTTTTAAAACAACCAACTCTTTTTGACTAAAAATTCAAAATTTTGTTGCTTTGTACCACACCCCCTTGAAAACACATCACACAATGCTGCAGGTGTTATTCAGTTAAGGTTGAAGTGGGGGGAGATTAAGTTTTTTGTTGATTTTCTCAATGATAAACCATGTTTAAATATCGATTCTCTCAAAGCAGCTGTGAATTTTCCAATGCAGTGGAGGATAATCTTCAGCGCTGTGATGGTTGACGAACGGAACTTAGCAAGTGTCACCTACTGTTGTCATTTACCTTTGAAGCAAACATGAATCCGAGATATATAAATGAGGAAAGAAATAAATACAGGAATCCCTCAAACAACACGCACGCAACACATAAAACCGAACGACAAACAATTCGAGGCAAGTTATTTACAGGTATCGGTGGCTTTCGACTTAAGAAATTATTTTTTTTTTTTTTATCTAATTCTTTTTTAAATCTAGTCGTAGATGAACATTTCAAGATCTGAGGCCTTATAAAGAAGAAATAGTATGATGATACCCACCTACCTGATCCCTGGCCGGAATGCTTGCATACAGGTGTGGTTGGTCACCATTGCCCCCTCCATCTCGTCCTCATTCTGCCTCCTCCTTCCGTTGGTAAAGCTGTGCCTGGGATGGGGGTCCACCCTGTGACACCACAAACACATTGATTCGGTTTGACAATTCTCTGACATTGTTCTCTTTTTCTTGCTGTTCTCCCCTCTGTCCCTGTGACATAATACAATGGTTTGATCCATCGACAAACGTCTGTTTCTCTCTCTGCCCGTCTTCAGTAACATCTCTGTGGCATCAAACCCCGAGCCGGCTCCTTTCTGGGGTCCCACATACACTGATACACCCAGCATCATTTGTCCCAACACAGTTTGCTGGGAGCTGTCACAGGGCTTTTTACATGAGCGGGTCCCCCACTCCTGAGATCCCTGCGGTTGTTGCTGGTCAAAAACATCTGTGTTGTTGTGCGTTTACATCAGGACATACCCAAGTTCTGTTTGATAAGACAAACCATTTGGAAGCAAGCATCAACTTGAGTCCTATCATCATTCTCCACTTCTTACCATAGTGAACAAAATGCTTCTCTAATTTCATCAACATCTCGACTTTCAAGTGAAGAAATCTGGTTGGCAAGACAAAGGTTTTGAGAAAAAAGATGCCTGTTTACCAATTACCTGCGCTGTCCACACAGAAAGGGTTGTGTTTATCGATGATAGTTGCATGAAACTTGCTTCTAATGTACATTCCTTCCATTCCATCAATATATCAATTGGATCATACAATTCATTTTTGAGACATGTCGAATGTTCTAAACTACACTGGTTTCTTTTTGAAAGAAGACGTTTCAGTACACTACTCCTAATTGTTAAATTCAGTCGAATCACTAATACGAAAGGTACTGGAAGCAATAGTCCTTCTGGCCTCTGTTCCACCCCCAGGACAGAGCATCGTTTTTGTTTTATTACCCTGTGGACGGCAGTCTTTCATGCCTAAGATCATCCGGACTGAAAGAAACACGACCAATGCACATTCCAATTGTCGTTCAACCGCTGCTTGAGATTCCTTACCACCGTTGTTTTGAAGGTCGTGGAAGCATACAACTCGTAATTGTGTTTGGTTCACTGTAGTTTTGGCAGTTATTCATTGAAAAAACAATAATGGTCACCTGAAAACAAATA
>JADBJO010020303.1:7500-15000 GCA_016801955.1 Conus betulinus
TGGATTGTGTCAGCAAACATGTCCAGCAAGTTTCTGTATTTCTGTGATATTCCAAGAGTCATAATACATATGAATTTGACCGTCAGCGTGATGAATTTTGAAAAAAGAATTCCTTGGTAAGGGCACCCGGAAGAGTAAACTGCAAATAGACAAAAAGTGTGGATAACAGCTTGATCCAATGATGAGAAATAATTACCACATCTATGATTCCAAACGAACGTGCTCACGACACCAAATCACCTAGCAGGAATACCAACACAAAGCACCAGGAACAAACCGATAGTTAGGATGTGCTTCCGAGTTTGGTCTCTTTTGCTCTGAGTTGGCACTCCAGCTAAGCCGAGTTGGTATCCTCTTGTCGGTACTTATGTAAGGAATTAAACAACCATGACAACAACAACAACACCACCCACAAAAACTGTTTTAAAAAGGAGAAGATGAAGAAGAGACCTGGGTTTCGAGCTGGATTCGATTCAATCTAGATAAAGACTGACTCCAATACACGTCGGTTGGTTTTGATTGGTTTGTTTTGTTTGTGTTTTTTGGCATGAGGACATTCTTTAATGGACCAGCCCATCAATCCGATATAAGGCAAGTCACGTCCAGCAGTCACATACATTTGCTGCTCGCTAGAAATGGACGATTTGCACAATGTTGCGTTTGAATGAAGGACACTGATCAAGTTTCATGGCCTATTATAGCGCAAACCGAACTCGAAATGGTGTTGAACTGCAATTGATAGAGAGGAACCCATTACATGTAAATAGAATAGAAATTATTTATTTTCATGAAGATAAGAAGAAACCTCTCCTGCAAGTCCGATGGTCGGTTGTGGATAGCACGCATATACCAGCGGTTCATATCAGCAGAACAAGAGTGACTACAAATGTTCATATCACGTAGAACAAGAGTGTACTACACTTTGTTCATATCAGTAGAACAAGAAGTTACTGAAATCTGTTCATTTGGGGTTAACAGAGAACAAGAGTTATACAAAGGCGTTCATATCAAGTAGCACAAGATTTTACTACAATCTGTTTCATATCAATAGAACAAGAGAGACTGCAATCTGTTCATAACAGAGAACAAGATTACGACAATCTGGTTCAGATCAGTAGAACAATACGTTACTACAATACGAGAGTCGTACGGATAACAAGAAGTTACTACAATCTGGTCATATCAGAGAACAAGCGTATACAAGAGCCCGCATCCGACCCATACGAAAGATGAGTGGCCCTGATGTTCTGAAAAGAACGCGTATCAACCGAACAATCAAACGCGTTCACGCGCACCTCCCATTTCTTGTCATCTTCTTTCATGACAGTAATTATTTATGAAACACAGACAGAAGGGGAACGGACGTGGTCAGTTCTGGTCATCCTTGGGTTGTGTCAGTGGTGGTCATTTTCGTCTATGATGTGTGCGCATGCATTCCGATAGCAACGTCCATATTATGGTGAAATAAGGAGAGAGGTTTTTCTTTTTTCTTCTTTTCTTTATCAGTGTACAGTGACGTGCTATTTTGTTACTGTAAACCTGCACACAGATATGCCAACAACAGAACTGTCCACATTCCAAGATCGCAACATGATTTAATTCAGAGACGTTTTGTGGACCGTGACAGCCTGCAGACAGATTTCGTGAGGTAGGGTGAGCGAGTGGAAAAGTGAGCAAGAAGCAAGAGAGAAGAGAGAGAGAGAGAGGAGAGTGATAAAGAGAGAGAGAGAGAGAGAGAGAATGAGAGAGAGAGACGTGGGAGAGAGAGAGAGATAGAGAATGTAACAAACGAACGAATGAACGAACAGAAATGTTGATGTTTAAGGATGATTGGCTTGTATACATCTTTCCCTCGCTTAATGAAAAAGAACAAATTATGGGGAAAAAAGTAAAGCAACTGCATGCCCACCCTCACCTCAAATCCGTGCCTTTTCCCCTTCATCATCCCCCCCAAGAAAAACATTTTGTATGGAAACAACTAGGGGGGGTAACATAACAGACATTACAGTACACACACACACGCACACAACACACACACACACACACCACACACACCCACACACCACACACACCTCCACACACACACCACACCACACACACACGCACACAACACACCCACATTAATACAAATATAGAGCATCTCCAAGTGTTTTCATAGACCACCCACAAAGAGCAAACCAATCTATTTTAAACTCTGACCAAATTTTAGTCACTCCTCACTCCCCAAAGAATCCAGTTGCCGATCCGATTTAGAAACAGGAAAATTTGTGCACAGAACAAAAAAAACGTAAATATAAATCAGTAGTGTATTCAAACCAACAAACTGAATTTCCCAAAGGGAACGCAAATCCCCACACGCTGGTGTTGTGTGTGTGTGTGTGTGTGTGTGTGGTGTTTGTGTGTGTGTGTGTGTTTGGTGTGTGGAGTGAGTGTTGGTGGTGTGGTGTGTGGGTGTGTGTTTGTGTGGTAGTGTTAGTTTGTGGTTTGTGGCCCGTGTGACAGCTAGAGCTAGGAAGAGAAATGCTCATCAGATACAGAGAAAACCATCAGAGAGAATTAGAACAATGACAGGCCAGATGACAGACCGGACCGACGGACAGACCGAGACAAGGACAGAAATGCAAATGAAGAGACGACAGACAGACATGCAGTCAAGAGCAAGTGATAGACAATGAACAGGACACCGAGAACAACTGGGGCGACACTGTTCGGAGTCAGAAACAGACAACAAGAGCGGCAGGCACGGGCTAGAGAGAGAGAGAAGAGAGGAGGGGGCGGGGTGGAGACAGAAAGCGTGTCAGACAGACATGAGACAGAACACTGGACGACGACAGACAGAGTCACCTGGGGATGATTCCTCACATTCCCGCCATATGGGCCGATGATTATGAGGCGCCAACCTTGGTTGAAGGTGCACACGTTCTGCACACTGGTTGCCACCTTCACACTAAGGCAGGTTCAGAACCCTATCAGACCTGTCCACACACACACACACACACACACACACACACACACACACCCACACACACACACACCCACACCACACACACCACAGATGCACACACACGCAGCACATACACGTCACGCACGCACGCACGCACATCACGCACTCACGCACGCACGCAAACGCACGCACGCACACAACACACACACACCACACCCACATTCGCGTCACGAGCACCCATACATATACCCATGCACACACCTTATGTGCACGCTTTGCAATTACTTCCGTCCACATTCACTTTTTTTGGGTCTAATATCACGAATAGTGGATAGACGTTAATGAACACACCACACACACACCACACACACACACAACACCACACACACACGACACACAGCACACACACACACCACACCACACACATCTCTCTCTCTCTCTTCTCCCTCTCCCCTGTGCTGGTCTGTCTGTCTGTCTGTCTGTCTGTTCTCGCTCTCTCTCTCTCTCTCTCTCTCTCTCTCTCTCACACACACACAACACACCACACCACACACACACACCACCACCACGCCACCGCCACCACCACCACCAAAGACAAAATAAGAAAAAAAAAAACCGCCAAGAAAACCTAACATCAAAAGAAAAAAAAGAAAAAAAAACCGCCAGAAAAATACCACTAAAAGATAAAAAAATGAAAAGAATGTTACAACATAAAAAAAATGACTTAAAAAAGCAAATGAAAAGCATAAAACAAAAAGGACGGGGGAGGGAGGGGGGGGGGGGGCACAGCCCAGCACATACTGCGGCACTACATGACACATGGCCACGCGGGCACGGTGGTCGACTTGTACGGCCAGGCCAAAGGGGGTCGCAGGTGGGGAAGAGGGCTATGATGGCGTAGGTGCCCCGCGCATGGAGATGACAGCGAACATGGTGGGCCGGATGATCAGCAAGCCGATGCCAGTCGAGAGGAAGGAAGGAGGCACCCGCCGGCCCCCCCGCGCGGCAGTCTGTGCTGCTCCTTGCCCCCCGTGAAGGTGTACAGGAGGTAGGCTTGCTCTCCTCCTCCGGGGTACCGGGGTCCTGCCGTGCCCAGCTCCGCGTACACCAGGGCACCTTTGCCAGTTGGAAAGACAAGACAAAAGATGTGTGTTTTTTGTTTGGTTTGTTTTTTGAGATGGAGGGGGGAGGGGGGGGGGGGGGTAAAGAAAGAATGGGACTCATTCGTTTTCCACCTGCCATCAGGGTATTAACCATCTGATCTTACATTAACTACAGTAAAAAAATAAAAGAAATTAAAATAAAATTTAAAAAAAAAAAAGATAAAGTTTCTTTCTAGCAACAAATTGCCTTCAAACCTGATTCATCAGCATAACGTTGGCACAAACTCGCCTTTCTCGCCGGTTTTGTTTGTTTGTTTTTTTAAGTTTCAGGGCATGTTGTCGAAGGAACAGACAGCAGTGATTTTTTTTTAAAGTTCATTCCTTATTTAAGGAAAGGCCTGTTCTCAAACATTTAGCGCCTCTACCTGTGGATCTGACGATCGTGCGTTCGAACCACATGTGGAAATCGATTTGTGTTTAAGTGTTGAAAAACCCTCTTTGTACACCCAGCGGTAAATGGGAACCTGATTCAGTTCAGGGAAGCTTAATGGCGGGGAAAGGCGAAGGATGGGCTCCGTCTTCCATCATGCTGTGTCCCAGACAAGGTGAACCTCTGACAATTCACTGCCCCTACCGTTTTTGAACTTTATCTTATTCCTTTCGGACAGTTGGCGAAAATCAATACTTCTTCCAATTCACACAAACAGCTAAAAATGTCATCTTTACACTTTTCCCCGAAGCTGGAGTGTGGCTGCCTTAATGGCGGGATAAAAATCGGTCATACACACAAAACTTCACTCCCTTTGTTGGGCAGATGGGTTTAATACTTGTCTGTCTATAAAGGGAGTGTCCGCAGGAGTATCAGCCTGCGTACGCTTAAGAAGAAGAAGTAATAATATACAAAGGATTTTCTTTGTCCCATGTGTCATATATTTATGGTAAGTTGTATTAGAATACATTCGTGGGTAAAAGAGAATAAAACATTAAAGATAGATATTAAGCAGGATTTAATTAGAAATGATTCAATTGTAGACCACATGTTCACACTGATAGTATTCATATAAAACAAACTGTGTTTGAGTCGTAAGGTTCTTTCATGTGCTGCTTTCATAGATTTTGAAAAGGCTTTCGACTCTGCTGACAGATAGTATACTTTAGCATCTATCAATTCATAAAGGCAATTATCTGAAAAAATCATAGCTATATAATTACAGGTGTGACTCTACAGGGGCAAGAATTGAAATTGGTGCATTTACAAAGTAAAATAATTGTACAACCGGATGAAAACAAAGTGAAGCATGCAGTCCTATTTTCTTCCTCATCAGTTTATGATTTGACACGCTACAAACATTACAAATGAACGTTTGGAAATTACAATACTTATTTTGGTTGACAACGTGTTGTTCATGCGGGAAGCAGTTTCTAGATTTAAAAAGTCATTTGAACAGCTTCAGAAGATCGGCATAGTAACTAACTTTACAGAAACAGTAATATTCTCGTATTTAGAACGTAGGGAATATGGGAATTCTTTCTTTCTGCTACTGTCTGAGTAGAAAGTTCCTTCCTACGTCCTACAACTTGGTGTACAGTGAAATAGATAACCCATATTCTTGCTACTTAGTCTAAGATGTATTTAACACTTTTCGTAAAAGTAGATTGTTAAAATGAACAAATGAAGTTCACCATGTAAAGTCTTCAATCTGTCGCTAGAAGTACATAACAGAAGCTAAAGAAACTGGGTTTCTAATTTGAAAACAAAATGTCTATGCATTTTGTTTTGAATTTTTGTGGGGCTAGACGAAGGTGTTTTCAAGTTCTATGCAGGTTTGAAGTCTCACACACCTTAAAATGCAGGTTTGAAGTCCCACACACCAAACGGTTTAAAATGCAGGTTTGAAGTCCCACACACAAACGGTTTAAAATGCAGGTTTGAAGTCCCACACACCAAACCGTTTAAAATGCAGGTTTGAAGTCCCACACACCAAACCGTTTAAAATGCAGGTTTGAAGTCCCACACCCAAACGGTTTAAAATGTAGGTTTGAAGTCCCACATACCAAACGGTTTAAAATGCAGGTTTGAAGTCCCACACACCAAACCGTTTAAAATGCAGGTTTGAAGTCCCACACACCAAACGGCTTAAAATGCAGGTTTGAAGTCCCACACACCAAACGGTTTTTTTAAAATGCAGGTTTGAAGTCCCACACACCAAATGGCTTATGGCACACGACAATCGATCTGTCCAACACATGCACTTCGCCACAGGGATGGCCCTATCCTAAACATTGACATATTTTCCATTTATTACACGCTCAGTCATTCGCGTTGTTTCCCAATAGACTTTTCTGTATTTACTGATAGATACTTGAAAAGCATTGTGCCAAGATTTTAGTTCGGCATTGTGATATTTGCATCTATTACTATCTCTGACAGACGTATGCTGATATATGTAATTGAAATGTTAATATGTCAAAATGCAATAGGAGATGCACGTCTTAATGTAAAATTCTTTTCCCCAAACATGACAAAGACACAAAAATTATTCAAATAAATGGGAGGGGAAAGAGGGGGGGGGGGGGGGGGGGGTGGGGGGGGGGGGGGGGGGGGGGGAGGGAAATGAGTGCTCTGGTCCAGTTGTAGTCACCAACTGTAGTAGAAAGAAACTCGTGGAGAGCGTGGCAGCAGAGAGTCCTCAGAAGAGAAGCCCCCTTCAAGCAAGTGTTTCGGCCCTTATCTTCTGACGTTCTAGGGGGGTTGGGCCACACCCGGTTCGTGACTCCGGATGTCCCTCTTCTGCCCCCCTTTTTTTTTTCCCCATCTTGGGACGAGCCATGGCTGGGATTCGAATCCATGCCCCTCTGGACATGCTCATTTTCCACTTAATGACTCGCGCACTATCCACTGAGCCACTGGGACACCTGATATTTGTAGGAAAGTTAAGCCTTATGAAGTTCACTTTTGTTCCTCCTTGACCAGATCCAGCTTGAACAATTTTCTGTTGCTTCTGCCATTGCTTTCAGGGCTCTGTTTTTTTTCCTCCCTGCAAATGAGAGCTGTTTCATGAGGCTGTATGCAGACGGTTCCCACAACCCCCCTATCTCCAATTTCTGCAGTGAGGACTTTGACCTGATAGCCTTCTCTCCTCAGGCTGTTTGCCAGATCAGCATACTTTTCAGTCTTGTAGATCTGAGTTGCCTCCATTCTGTTCTCGTATGGCACCGTGAGTTCGATCACGATCAGCTGCTTGGTTTAACTGACAGTGGACTATGTCTGGTCTCATGCCACTCTTGCTGATGATCTCTGGGTAACCCTTCCATTCTGGGAGGTCTGCAGTGCACTCCCAGTCATCTGCCTCGTCCAGCAGGCTCTGCCTGCATGTTCCGAGTGGCAGTGTTGTTCTTGGTCATGATTCGCTGCCTCCTGCCGTGAAGAATGTTGTGGGTGCTTTTGGAGTC
>JADBJO010020303.1:20000-31557 GCA_016801955.1 Conus betulinus
TTGGAAGACAGTAGTTACAGCAATGATTGTTTGGAAGTCAGCAGTAACTGCAATGATTGTTTGAAAGACAGAAGTAACAGCAATGATTGTTTTGCAAGACAGTAGTAACAGCAATGATTGTTTGAAAGCAGTAGCAGGACTGATTGGAAAACAGTAGTAACAGCAATGATTGTTTGAAAGACAGTAGTTACAGCATAATTGTTTGAAAGACAGTAGTTACAACAATGATTGTTTGGAAGACAGTAGTATCAGCAGTGACTGTTTTGAAAGACAGTAGTAGCAGCAATGACTGTTTCAAAAGGCAGTAGTAACAGCACTGACTGTTTGAAAGAAAGTAGTAACAGCAATGCTGTTTGAAAGACAGTGTAGTAGCATCAATGGCTGTTTGAAAGAAAGTAGTACCAGCAATGACTGTTTGAAAGACAGTAGTAACAGCAATGATTGTTTCAAAAGACAGCAGTAACAGCCGTGACTGTTTGAAAGACAGTAGTAACAGCAAGGATTGTTTGAAAGACAGTAGTAACAGCAATGATTGCTTGAAGGACAACAGTAACAGCAATGACTGTTTGAAAGACAGTAGTAACAGCAATGATTGCTTGAAGGACAACAGTAACAGCAATTGTTGTTTGAAAAGACAGTAGTAACAGCAATGACTGTTTGAAGGACAATAATAACAGCAATGACTGTTTGAAAGACAGTAGTAACAGCAAGGATTGTTTTGAAAGACAGTGGTAACAGCAAGGATTATTTGAAAGACAGTAGTAACAGCAATGATTGCTTGAAGGACAAGAGTAACAGCAATGGTTGTTTGAAAAGGCAGTAGTAACAGCAATGTTGTTTGGAAGACAGTAGTAACAGCAATTGGTTGTTTGAAAGACAGTGGTAACAGCAATGGTTGTTTGAAAGACAGTAGTAACCGCAATGATTGTTTGGAAGACAGTTGTAACAGCAATGATTGTTTGAAAAGACAGTAGTAACAGCATTACCGAGTAAACATCGTGCGTTATCTCGATAAGGACACATCAGAGTTTTTCTTTCTTTTTCTTTCTTTCTTTCCCCCCCCCTCCCCCCCCCCCCCCCCTTTCTTTCTTTCCTTCTTTGTCTTTTTTTTCCAAACAAAAAGGATTTCGCCGAGACAGAATCTTCTCTCTCTCCCCATCTTCTTCTCCCTCCTCTCCCACCTCTCTCTCTCTCTCTCGTCTCTCTCTCTCTCTCTCTCTCTCTCTCTCCCGTATGTGTGTGTGTGTGTGTGTGTGTGTGTGTGTGTGTGTGTGGGTGTGTGTCTGTTTGTCTCTGTGTATCTGTGTTTTGTCTCTGTGTATCTGTGTTCACCAGCGCGCGCGCGCAAGGAGCAACCCGAACAGTCTATTAACCTACTTTGCTCGCTTTGTATCCCGTCCTGGTCTGTCTCCATCTCTTTCTCTGTGTGTGTGTGTGTATCAGCGGACTAATGTGAAAGAAACATGATGAACTACATGGGGTCTGGTTCTTCGACCTCACCCATGACATCTTCGTGTGCATCCTCATGAACGGGTGGATGGATAATAGATCAGCTCAGCAACGTCAGTTACACATCTTCCACACGTCATCACTCTGTCAACTTACTTTTTTTTTTTTTTTTATAGTTTTTTTAAAATTCCTTCTTCAATCAATATTTGTACATTACAAGTTTGAAATATCCTTTCTCTCTAATAATTGAACTTTCATCCATCATGTTTTAATTTGTTTTCGGTATATCAACATTGAATATGAATAAACAAAGAAAAAAAAAACACAAATATGGACAATGTTTTGTCAATTAACTGCAAGTGTGAAAAATTACGACATTCATATCATAATGTATATATTTCCAGGAGCATTATACGAAGGTTTTTTTTTTTTTTTAATACACAAAGAGAAAAATATGAAATAATCGACACTAAAAAAAACAAACAGACAAAGAAACCTGAAAAACCTGGGCTGCCGTATTTGTAGTACATGGTGTCTTGCACATACATGAAATACACATGATATAACTGTCAACTTATTACTTACCGACGATAACTATCCACGAAGCAGTACGTTTCCAGAAGATCATACGTATCAGTTCTGTCACGACAAACCAACCAGCGAAATATGTCCTGGGTTCATGCAAAGCAGCGCTGTGCCAGAGAAGGTACACACGGAGATACAGTAGTCAAATGCTCACAGAGATCGTAACATGCGATAAACACTGCCACAGGAAGTACTACTTCCCTACGGAAGCTCCAGCAAAAGGAGCAGCAGGAGGCCACAACTCAGCGTGTGAAACAGCTGTGACGTCAAGAGCATGGAAGCAGGGTTCAGTAGCTGGGCTGGATGGTTTGGTAGGTGGTGCGCAAGCAGACCTTAGAGACCGGGGCAAAGCCATCCAGAGATCATCAGAAAGAGTGGCATGGGACCGAATGTTGTACTTCACTCGGGTTCAGCGAACAGCTAATTCTGACTGAACTCGCCGTGCCGTATACAAGCAGAACGGAGGAGGCTCACACGTAGAAGACTGAGGAAGATGCCAGTGTAGCCAGCAGACAGGCTTCCGAGGCAAAGTCCTCGCCACAGGGATTGGAGCCACAGAGTTGTGGGCTCATCAGTCTGTTATATGATCTAATGAAATAGCTGTTGATCTCTGGTAAGATGAGGTCCAGAACCTTGAAGGCAATAGCAGGGGCAGCTGAAAAGAGTTCCAGCTGGATCTGGTCAAAGAGGAACAAATGTGAAATTCATAATTCTGAAATTTGCCAACTTGGAACCAATCGCTCCCAGCAAGGTGATATAGCAGGGAGCCCGAGAGAGAGGTGGCATGGCAGGGAGTGCTGAATGAGAGGTGGCAGGAAAGAGAGTGCTGAAGGACAGGTGGGGAGAGGTGGCATAGCAGGGAGCGCCGAGCGAGAGGTGGCATGGCGGGGAGTGCTGAGGGAGAGGTGGCATAGCAAGGAGTGTTTAGGGAGAGGTGGCATGGCAGGGAGCGCTGAGGGAGAGGTGGCATGGCAGGGAGTGCCGAGGGAGAGGTGGCATGACAGGGAGGGTTGAGGGAGAGGTGGCATAGCAGGGAGTGTTGAGGAAGAGGTGGGAGAGGTGGCATTGCAGAGAGTGCCGAAGGAGAGGTGGAATGGCAGGGAGCACCGAGGGAGAGGTGGCATAGCAGAGTGCTGAGGGAGAGGTGGCATAGCAGGGAGTGCTGAGGGAGAGGTGGCATGGCAGGGAGTGCTGAGGGAGAGGTGGCATAGCAAGGAGTTTAGGGAGAGGTGGCATGGCAGGAAGCGCTGAGGGAGAGGAGGTGGCATGGCAGGGAGTGCCGAGGGCCGAGGTGGTGATGACAAGGAGTGTTGAGGGAGAGGTGGCATAGCAGGGAGTGTTGAGGGAGAGGTCGGGAGAGGTGGCATAGCGGAGAGTGCCGAGGGAGAGGTGGAATGGCACGGAGCGCCGAGGGAGAGGTGGCATTGCAGAGAGTGCTGAGGGAGAGGTGGCATGGCAGGGAGTGCTGAGGGAGAGGTGGAATTGCAGAGAGCGCCGAGGGAGAGGTGGCATGGTAGGGAGTGCTGAGGGAGAGGTGATATAGCAGAGAGTAGTGCTGAGGGAGAGGTGGCATAGCAGAGAGTGCCGAGGGAGAGGTGGCATGGCAGGGAGCGCCGAGGGAGTGGTGGTATAGCAGGGAGCGCCGAGGGACAGGTGGCATAGCAGGGAGCGCCGAGGGAGATGTGGCATAGCAGGAAACGCAGAGGGAGATGTGGCATAGCAGGGAGCGCTGAGGGAGAGGTGCTACAGCAGGGAGTGCTGAGGGAGAGGTGACATAGAAGGGAGCGCCGAGGGAGAGGTGGCATAGCAGGGAACGCTGAGGGAGAGGTGGCACAGCAGGGAGCGCCGAGGTGGCAAGACAAGGAGTGCTGAGGGAATGATGGCATAGCAAGGAGTGCTGAGGTAGAGATGGCATAGCAGGAAGTGCTGAGGGAGAGGTGGCAGAGCAGGGAGTGCTGAGGGAGAGGTGGCATAGCAGGAAATGCTGAGGGAGAGGTGGCATAGCAGGGAGCACCGAGCGAGAGGTGGCATAGCAGGGAGTGCCGAGGGAGAGGTGGCATAGCAGTGACCGCCGAGGGAGGGGTGGCATAGCAGGGAAGTGCTGAAGGAGAGGTGGCATAGCAGGGAGTGCTAAGGGAGAGGTGGCATAGCAGGGAGCGCCGTGGTAGAGGTGACATAGCAGGGAGCGCCGAGGGAGAGGTGGCATGGCAGGGAGCGCCGAGGAAGAGGTGGTTAAGCAGGGAGCGCCGATGGAGAGGTGGCATGGCAGGGAGCGCCGAGGGACAGTTGGCATGGCAGGGAGCGCCGAGGAAAAGGTGGCATAGCAGGGAGCCCCGAGGGAGATGTGGCATGGCAGGGAGCGCCGAGGGAGAGGTGGCATGGCAGGAAGCGCCGCGGGAGAGGTGGCATAGCAGGGAGCGCCCGTGGGAGAGGTGGCATGGCAGGGAGCGCGGAGGGAGAGGTGGCATGGCAGGGAGTGCTGAGGGAGAGGTGGTATAGCAGGGAGTGCTGAGGGAGAGGTGATATAGCAGGGAGCGCCGAGGAAGAGGTGGCATGGCAGGGAACGCTGAGGGAGAGGTGGCATAGCAGGAGCGCTGAGGGAGAGGTGGCATGGGAGCGAGCACCGAGGGAGAGGTGGGAGAGGTAGCATAGCAGGGAGTGCTGAGGGAGAGGTGGCATAGCAGGGAACGCCGAGGGAGAGGTGGCATAGCAGGGAGCGCTGAGGGAGAGGTGCTACAGCAGGGAGTGCTGAGGGAGAGGTGGCATAACAGGGAGCGGCGAGGGGGGTGCTATAGCTGGGAGTGCTGAGGGAGAGGTGACATGGCAGGGAGCGCCGAAGGAGAGGTGGCATGGCAGGGAGCGCTGAAGGAGAGGTGGCATAGCAGGGAGCGCTGAGGGAGAGGTGGCATAGCAGGGAGCGCCGAAGGAGAGGAGGTTGCATAGCAGGGAGTGCCGAAGGAGAGGTGACATGGCAGGGAGCGCCGAGGGAGGGGTGGCATAGCAGGGAGCGCGAAGTAGAGGGGGCATGGCAGAGCGCGCCGAAGGAGAGGTGATATGGCAGAGAGCGCCGAGGGAGGGGGTGGCAAAGCAGGGAGCGCCGAGGGAGGGGTGGCATGACAGACAGTGCCGAGGGAGAGGTGGCATAGCAGGGATCGCCGAAGGAGAGGTGGCATAGCAGGGAGCGCCGAAGGAGAGGTGGCATAGCAGGGAGCGCCGAAGGAGAGGTGGCATAGCAGGGAGCACCAAGGGAGGGGTGGCATAGCAGGGAGTGCTGACGGAGAGGTGGCATAGCAGGGGGCGCCGAGGGAGAGGTGGCATAGCAGAAATGATGAGGAGAAGTGCATTGCTAGGAGCGCCAAGGGAGAGGTGGCATAGCGGAAATGCTGAGGGAGAGGTGGCACAGCAGGAAATGATGAGGGAGAGGTGGCATAGCAGGGAGCGCTGAGGGGAGGTGGCATAGCAGGAAATGATGAGGGGAGAGGTGGCATAGCAGGGAGCGCCGAGGGAGAGGTGCATAGCAGGGAATGCTGGCATAGCATAGGGGAGCGCCAGGGAGAGGTGGCATAGCAGAAAATTTTGAGGGAGGGGTGGCATAGCAGGGAGCGCAGAGGGAGAGTTAGCATGGCAGGGAGCGCTGAGAGAGAGTGGCATGGCAGGGAGCGCCGAGGGAGAGGTGGCAGATCTCTCTCCAGGGACACTGACGTGAGAGGTCGGTGTCATGTGGCGCAGTCAACCTTCCAGCCCTAAGGATGACGGCAGGTCTAGCCTGCGTCGCCGCGGGACGACGCATGGAGATGTGGGGCAGTCGGCGATGGAGCGCTGCCTGACTACGATTACAGTGGCCTGGGATACCATTGCTGTGGTTGCCCGCATAGTGGGCACCTCTCTCGTTTTGGGCTGGAAAACTGTTTCCTTGGCCGTGGTCAGCGACTTCTCTTTCAGTTTGTTCAGAGAGTTGTGCACTGATCCAGCGACTTTTACTCCGCGTTCCCACTTTGAGGTAACCTCACACGGCACAGGACCATCACCACCCGGCGAGCATGAAGTAGGCCGCCTAAAGGTGGCCCTGAAGACAGGCTTTTTGAGGGGGAAGAGAGCGAGAAAAGAAAACCAACACCCACAGTCAGTCGGCCGACCAAAGACTGCTAAGTGAACACCAAGTTCACACGAAACCAGAACCGACAGAGCAAGAGACGACTCCCCCCCCCCCCCCCCGCCCCCCCTCCAAAATCAGGCCCCAGACTCTTGCTACAGCCAGTCACCAGTCCAGCCACAGACATGTCAGCCTAGCTACAGACTTCGGTCTGTACGGATACCTTGTCCTCAAGGGCATCCAGCCGATAAGACTGTAATCCCATCTCTACGCTACACCTTGGAACAGGTGTCTGATAGCAGGTGTGTGTAAGACAACCCGTTAACAAGGCACGCCTGGGTACGCCTAGCCGAACCCAAAGTACAGGTTCGAATCCCGGCAGCGCCAAAAATATTTTTGACAGCAGAAGGCATCTAGGCTTCATGACCTGAACGCGGCCCAGCCTCCTTGCAGTGTAAGAAGTGCAGGGCCGCATCACTCGTCTGATGGGGGTTGGGGGGTCGGGGGAGGGGGGTGGGGGTCGAGGAGAGGGGGGTTCTTTCCTGGTGTCAAGCTCTTCCTAAATCTATTTGTGTGCCTGTTCATGGAATGCTAAACCTTTTAGTGGTATAAACTTGATATTTAGTTAATTTTCCATATACTACGACATACAACACAGGGGAAGTAACCCTTTCAGTTTTTATACATTATTCCTTCTTCTTGTGGAAAAAAAAAAATGCTTCCAGTTAGGTACTGACATTGTGCACAGATTACCTCTCCTATTGTCTTTTTTTTTCCCCTCCCCAGTGTTGGCAGTAACACTTTTTTTTTTTTCTTTTTTGCCCTAGCATGTTGCGGCGGATCCGGATCAAAAAGGCGGATCCCGATGCTTTTGACTTCGGCATACACATACACACACATATACACATATATAGGTTGCGCGCGCGCGCGCCCACACACACACACACACACACACCACACCCACACACACACACACACAACACACACACACTTTTTTTCTTTCTTTCCGTCTTTTCTAAACAATTCTGGCCAAAGAGATTTTCTTAATGCAATGAAGTTGATACACGGATTACATGTCTACCCTCTTTTATCTGTAGTTCCTTCTCTCTGTCTGCCCCCCCCCCCCTCCGCGCCTCCTCTCTTCTCTCTCTCTCTCAGTCTCTCTCTCTCTCTTCTCTCTCTCTCTCTCTCTCTGGAGAACAGGGGCATGGAAGCGTTCGTCTGTCTCTGCTCTTCCCCTCCCTCCCTCGCTCTCCTTCCCCCTCCTCGCCTCTGCCTGCCTGTCTGTCTGTCTGTCTGTCTCTCTGGCTCTGTCTCTCTCTCTCATCTTCCTCTCTCTCTCTCTCCTCTCTCTCTCGATCTCTGGAAGACGGCGTGGACGTTTTCGGTTCGTGTGAGAGAGAAGGATCGAAGAGGGGAGGGGGGTGGGGGTTGTGGGAAGAAGGCGACGAAAAAGGGGGAAGAGCCGGGGGAGGGGGGCAGGGGGCGTGGGGGTTTGCAGGGAGTGGGTCAGGCAGAAGGTTATGTATATATGGAGTGTACGAGTGCTTTCACATCTATTTAACCGCGGGCCCAATTAAACGTTTAGGAATCTGAACTGGGACCCCATCTTTTTTTTTCCCCCTTTTTCTTGCACGTGGAGTGAAGTTTCATGTACACTTGTCGAATGACTCTCACCATCCACACATACCCGACCCCCCCGTTTCCCACCCCGTTTTTTCTCCTGTTTTCTCTAACTCCTCTCTCTGAATTTGTTTTTTCTTAACCTTTTTTTCTTCAACCTGTCAGTTATATGCTGCTGGACTCCTTAAGAAAGGTTAGCTTTTAAAATGAGACACAGAATAGGTAAAAACGGTGAATAACGAAAAAGTAAAGTAACTTTTACTTCTATGATGAAATTAATTATATAGCCCATTCCCTACTTCTTTCCCCCCCTCCCCCCTCCCCCCCCTCCACCCCCCCCCCCCCCCCCCGCCCCTGTTGCCCCCCAGTTGTGTCTCCTTATTTGTTCTGTATGTTGGCTCTGTGTTTGGCATTCCTGGCCAGGCGATATTGCGTGTGTCGTAAGGGGCCAGCCACTCGATTTTGAAGTTATGGGCGTGTAATTTGTGTCATCATAGGAGAAAGAGTTTACCCTTCCTCTGTTCGTCGATTACTCCTTATTAATTACCAAAAGTCTTGGACATGTCTCTGGCCACCACCACTCTCACCTCCTCGATTGCTCATTCCCCCTGTCATACAAAATTTGAAACCATCCTGGTTATAACAGAAAAACAAATAAAATATAAAAAAAGAAAATAAAAAACAAAAAAGCCAGATGATGATACAACAACCAGGTATTTCACCCAAATATAATCTAAACACTCTCATGTCCCAAGGAAGGGCGGCGTGCAGGGGGGGAGGGGGGGTGTAGGGAGAAAGGAGGAGGGTGTGTGGTACAGGGAAGGGCGGAGGGATGGGGGAGGGAAGTCCTTACAAATCTTGAACACCTCGCCAACTTCATCCGTCTCCACCAACCCCTTAACTTGCACTGTATACACTAACAGAAATGACCCGCCCCTTGTTTCGAACAGCAACAGAGAGAAATGGAGCAAGCAAGAGAAGCTGTCACTTCAGATCGAACCTGGCACATTCTAAAGGTTCGCGTTGTGCCATAAAATAGATTACGGAGAGTCGGGAAATGCGGCGCTGTGGAGCTAAAAAATAACTCCGCCGAAAGGTCAGGCAATACGCGATCGCAATGACAGCATTGACACCACACGTTTCAATGACGCTAGCACGAACGATAGGCAACAACGACATATTGTGCGTGACGTGGACTGTTCGCGTGCGGGCTATTGGCCAGCAGCAAGATTTGTTACAAAAGGGACTGGGTGTCCAACAACAGGAGAGACCTTCACAGCTTCACTGGGGGGGGGTGTCGCTGTGCATCATTTGCAACTTGTCAATCTGACACTGCAGGAGGACAAAGTGTACAGCAGTGTGAACTGACCACAAACTGCACGTGACGAGGAAACCTTGAACTTGACATTGGAGAAATTGAATCCATTTTGATGAGAAAAAAAACACATCACCACAACAGGAAGATTTTTGGCAGTGAGGGGGAACAAATGGATACACGCTTCATTCTGTGTTGTATGTTGTGGTCAGTAGTTCAGAACTGGCGGTCATCTATCTAGTTATGGGCCTTATTTTTGGGGAAAAAGAATGTTTACATAGATGTTACAGTTGAGAAACGCAATCCTTTTTGGGAAAACTATGGGGGAAAATAGCGAACGAACAACGTCAACAACTCATTGCTCCCATGATGAAGATAATTACACGCCCATAACTCCAAGCGCGAATGCTGCTTACGACAACCGAATCGCCTAGCAGAAATGACAACAGAGAGAGTACCAGACCAAACAAGGAGACGTCCCTTAAAGAAAAATCTTTAAAAAAAAAAATGTTCCATACTTGCACATTTACCCTGTACATGACACATCCACACTGCAATGACAACTCAAGAAATGAGCACAGCCTTTCTTTTTATCTTGAAATAGTCAGCCCGTCAAACAACACACTTTTTTAAGAGTTTTCCACACATGGTTTTTTCGCCGAATCGCTGTGGACGCAGTCGATGTTTTTTTTTCTCTCTCATCCTCCTCTCTCCTCCAACCATCCTCAAATTCTTTCCTCTCCGATTGCCTCTCCCGAGTCTTCTCCTCCTCCCTCTCTTGACCCCCTCTCTCTCTTTTCACTCCTCACACCCGGCTAAGAAAGAACGATCACAAAAAGAAAAGAAAAACTCCACCAAAACAACAACGACATCACAACAAGAAAAAGCACCAATAGGAAAACCTCTCTCTCTCTCTCGCTTCTCTCTGTGTTGTGTGTGATGTGTGTGTGTGTGTGTGTGTTGGTGTGTGTCCGTGTCTGTCTGTCTTGTCTGTGTACGTAGATGTGCGTATGTGCATGTGGCTCTCTCGTCTCTCGCTCTCACGCGTCACGTCCCCCCTCTCCTCTCTGCCTCATCTCCCCTCTCTCTCTCTCTTCTCTGCCATCACTTTCCTTTTTTGTTGGGCTTCTTTAATCCTCATTCCTTCCTCTACGCAGTTCCATCCCTGCCTGTAGGTGTGTCTGCTCCACTTTGTTTATATATACCCTGTGCTAGAGACTTGGATATACTTCCTTTATTTTGTCCCCCCCAACGAATTCAGTATCCATTTAATGGGTAGGACCCTTAAATACACCAGCGCTCCCCTGTCCCCTCTTCTCATCCTTTCCGCTTTTTTTCGCCACAACCCATTCTCTCTGCTCTCTCTGCAGCTCATAGATCTCTCGTCCTTCACTTTCTTCTCGACTCACCCCTCTAACATTCATCAAGGTCCTGCTCTCAAGTCTCTCTCCTCCTCTCTCCTTTCTTATGTTGCGATCGCTACGTGCATAAAGGCTTACTACTTGACCATTAAGAATCAGGGTCGGCAGTGTTATGCTCAGTAGTACACCGTCATCGTTATGTGCCAGAACGCTCCGTTCTTCTGTGTCAATACGCACGTGCTTAAGAGTGACCCTCTCCTTGCTTCAGTAGGACCACAGCATATTAAAACTGTTTTGTTCAGGGCTGGCTGTCGGGACTTTTCTCGAAACTGCTCGCTCCATCCATATAAAAACAGATTGACGTCCGATTTTTTCTTTACCCTTCTCTAAGAGCTTGTTCCTGTAAAAAATTATACTCCTCGGTTTGTTTTTTCCGTCGCTTTGCTCAAAAACATTTTAAAACTTGTTCAACGCTAGTGCCCGTTCAAATCGGAAAATGTGTGTGTGTGTTTGTGTGGTGTGTGTGTGTGTGTGTTTGTGTGTGTGCGCTGCGCCGCGCGCGGTGTGTGTGCATGGCGTGGCTGCGTGCTACATTGTGTGGGGTATGTGTGTGCATGTGTGTGTGTGGTGCGCGCGCGCGCGGCGCGCACAAGCGCGTGTGTGTGTGTGGTGTGTGTGTGTGTGGTGCGTGCGTGAGCGCGGGCGTGCGTGCGTGCGTGGCGTGTGTGGGGTGTGTGTGTGTGTGTGTGTGTGTGTGTGTGTGTGTGTGTGTGGGTGTGATGTGTAAGCGTTATATAAATGGCAATCTGTTTGAAAAATCGTTTTGGTTGTGTTAACACAAAAATCAAATACTTAGACGTTGAAGAAAAAGATAATTCGTTTGATGTTGTTCATTCAGCCTAGCTAGCTTGTGGCAAGCATCTACAAAGCACAACAACGAACGACAACAACAACAACAAGCAACAACAACAACAAAATCACAAACCAACAAACAACAAAAAGACACTAGAGAACGTAGTTGGCTTATTGTTACTTTGCGATGGCGATTCAAAGGAGTTAACGCAGATCGTCCCCCGCCCCCCTCCCCCCACTCTCCCCACCCGCTATATCGTGAGAGCTCAAAATATATTC
>JADBJO010020304.1:0-5000 GCA_016801955.1 Conus betulinus
AGGGGGGCGGAAATACAGATTAAAGATAATACAATTGTTGAGAAAAAAGGGCAAAATACGAGCAGTTCATTGTACAGTATAATAAAATTATAATACTAACAATAAATGATAATAAAATGATGATAACTATACATTACTAATGAGAATGCTAAATATGATAATGATAATATTAATAATAAAAAGAGGGGGTGGGGGGGAGAAAGAAAGAAACAGTAATTAGATGAATAGCCGCTTAGAACAACAACAATATCAATAATAGTAGTCATAATAATGATATTATGATATGAATGGTGAGACATGATAGTATATTAATAATAATAGTGATGACGATGATGATAATAATGATAATAATAATAAAGAATAATAATAAACATAATAATAATTGAAATAATGATGACATTCACAACATGATAGTAAAAGATGTAGAAAATTGGAGAGCTAGTAACATCAAATCTCAGAAATCTTTAGGTAGTTATTCTACTTCTACTAATATACTGATTAATATTAATTTAAGAAACATAATAATTATGATAATCATGATAATGAAGATAGGAAAGATAGTAATATAAAAGCTACGAAAATATACAAATGAACAACAATTTTAGAAAGACGAAAGGAATAGTTCAGTTGGTAGTAGAGCGCTGCAGATTCTGGCGATCCTGGGGTTGCTGGTTCGAATCCCCAATGGGCCGTTTTTCGGTAGAGGGGAAATTCTCCCTGTGGAGCTAACATCATTCTGACTCCATTTTCCAAAAGTCCTTCAGATGAAGAAAATAATCGAAGTTCTGTATGTAAACGCATGCATAGCCTCTTGAACATAATAAAATCCCATCACAACTTCGGGAAGAGAAGGTCACATTAGTCGTTGGTATGGATGGCACGTGCACGCACAGCAGGCATCGAAAGAATCAAAGACGAAAGAAAACTGAGTGACTGAGATTCAGATGAATGACACGGGAAACGACAGAATGTAGCGCCTATCAACAGCTCTTCAGTCGGCTCTACCCGGGTAGCAGAGCATTGTGTAAACGAAAGAGTGGATTGTAAAGTGCTTAGAGCTGTCTGATCGTGGATAGGTGCCATATAGGTACTGTTTAATAATGATAATGATAACATTCATCATAAAGAATTATAGTAGATTTTATCATCATCATCATACGACTACTACTACTACTACTACTACTACTACTACTACTACTACTACTACTACTAAGATTAACATGACATAATATCTATAATGATTATAATGATGATGATGATGATGATGATGATGATAGAATTGATGGAAAGGAGTGAAACTGATAAGCGAGTGAAAAGCTAAGAATACTATTGAAACAGGAAAAAGGAGGGGAAAGCTATGTGTTTGAAGTCTTTTCTTTCTTCCTGCGCTTACTGCAGCTGATGATTTCCTGCGGACACTAGCTGTATAGACAGGTAGTGGAGTGTTGTGTGTATGACCATTTTTTTTTTGTTCCGCCATTAAGGCAGCCATACTCCATCTTCGGGGAAGGTGCATGCTATGTGTACTGTGTCATCCATACCAGCGGCCAAACTGGCCTTCTCTTCCGGAAGTTGGTGCTGAGATGTTATGGTGGTCAAGATGTTATGCGTACGTTCACACACGGAAGCTCGGTTTATAGTCTCATTCGAAGGACTGTGTGGGGAATGGAGTCAGAAACCAATGTTAACTCCGAGGGAAAAAATCCCCCCTGTACCGAAATTCGAACCTGCAGCCCCAGGATCACGAGTCCGGCGCTCTACCAACTGAGCTATTCTGTACCCCTGTGTTTGAAGTAAATGTGTTTTGAAAGAAAATCAGAAGAATAAATGAGAGTGATGAGATAAGTAAAGAATAGATTGATAGTCTCTGGAGAGTCTGGCAGTAAGATAGGATTCCTGTATGGTGCTGTCACTCTGTGATTGCTAAAGCATCGGGACTTTGACGTAATTGATGTTGTGTAAGAATGGTTGAAGCATAGAGTGACTGGTTTAGGTCGATAACGGCAGGTGCAGGCCTCGTGTTCAGAAAAGGGTGCGTCAAGTGTAAAGATCTTGCCACACAGTTCTCAGTGGATAGTATGCACAATATTGTGGCTCTGACTGGAGAATGTTATTTTAATTTGTACGAGCCTTTGGGGCCATATAGCCTGATGCCTGGCTTAGTGAGAGGACACAGTTTGCAGTTTGGTTTTGAGCAGAGAAGGTACTACTGGTGATTTAGGTGGATCTGGTGATTTTTGTTCAGTTTTGGTCTCTGAGGTTTTTGTCAAGATGGAAAAGGTTTGTTCTCAAAGTGGAGGTTTTGCTATGGTCTTTTATGTGCCTGTTTGGACGCGAGGATCCGACAGGTATCAGCAATTACAAGAAATTTATCAAGTTTTACAGTTAATCAAAATTACAGTGTTTGGATTTAGTATGGAACAAGGGTGTCAGGACCTCAGCGTGTCGATTTTTTACAGTATTAAAGTTTAGGACTACTGTCAGTTAGAGTATGCTTTGTGTACATTTCACCAAGGTCAGAGGTGCAAGTGTCTCAGCATCAAATTCACGTAAGTAGATTATGATTTCTTTTTTTCATTCAAGGCTGTCTGCCAGCTTTTATTGCCATCATGTGCCTTTCAACTTTACCCAAAAAATTGCGTTAAAGAAAATTCATCAGAAACTTTTTTTCAGAGCTTTGACAAAAGATAATGATGTTAACATTCAATATTGAAAGTGCATTTAGGTTGATTTTAGAATGATCTGAACAGTGTGTGTGGCACATTACATTGCAGTTTCGTTTCCATCCACGGTAACCAGAATTATATCCAGAACCGACCGCAAAGTGGCACGAGATGCTACAAATCTGACAGAAGCAAAACTTTTATGTGCTCTTGGAAAACGTTAAGGCACTTCCTTCAGTTTGTTTTTCTTTTAGAGGGAGGAGTGTTGATAACAGAAGGGAGGGTGTTGGCGATGTTCTCAACAGTCATAGAAAAGACTGTAATTAACATAGCTTTCAGAGCTAGTTAGCAGCCACTGACTCCATAACTGCAGGGTGCCAACAGCCATGGTCTTCAGCTACAGAGACTACTAATAATTATACTTGTGTTTACTCCGTCACATTCATTTTGTAAACATCTCTAATGTTAAGCAGATACTTAAATGTGCTTTTGCAGTTAGCTGAGCTGTAACCAACATGAACTTGAATCCATGTGTAATGAACAACTTTTTCATATGTGGAAACAAGTGTAGTGAAAAGTGACTGATGCATGGTGACCTTTTTATCCTTACAGAGAAGGGAGTCCGAGCTCTGGAAGTCGGCTGTGGATCTGCCAATGTTTGCTGCCATCTGGCTGCCATGTTTCCCAAGACTCAGTTCCTGTTGACGGATGTGACGCCTCATGGTCTCGATCGAGCTAGGAACACTGTGAAGAAGCAGAACCTCCCTAACGTCAGTTTCCAGGTCCTTGACATCTTTCAGATCCCTGAGGGCCTTCATGACAGTTTTGATTGGGTGTTCACCTGTGGTGTCATCCACGACCTTCCTTACCCCCTGCAAGGCCTTGAAGGGATCAAGAAAGTGCTCAAGCCAGGCGGGCATTTTTTCCATGGTGGACATGTTTATGTCCAGTTACCTGTCAGAAAACGTAGGAAATCCCACAGCAGCTGCGCTGTATGCGCAGAGCACGTTCCTGTGTATTCCAGAGAGCTATCAGAAGGAAGATTCCCAAGCTCTGGGAGCTTGCTGGGGAAAGCAGAAAGCACATGAGCTGGTGGAGAAGGCAGGGTTCCGTGTGCTCGATTTGATCAACTCCATGGAAGACAAGCCGGGTATGTTCGCGCTCTGCATGTGCCAGAAACCAGATGATCAGCATTAAGGTGGGAGCTCTTCAAGCAACATTTGAGGGTACAGATGCCTCCGCACACAATGTACATGCAACTCTAGCGAATATGTTGCTTCATTCAGTTATCCTCTAGTCTGTTTTCCATCCATTATCTATTCATACAGAATATTTGGTGTAAACAGGAATTTGAAATACGTTCAGATTATTGCATGAACTGGGTGGCTGTTTTTTTTTTTCATCTAAAGTTACTTCTTGTTGGTTTTTTTTCTTTTTCTTTCTTTCTTTTTTTAAGTTTTGTTTTTTTTTATGTATGTGTACGGGACTGCCAAAACTACTGTTCTGTAACTGGCAAGACTACTGTACAATAAACTTGACTAGCTATGCCAGCAAAAAAAAATCTGCATAGGTTTTAAACGTAAGCAGATCCCATTATTGCTGAAGAACAGCCTGATTCTGCAAAGGCAGAAGTACCACCAAGCAGTTCAACTTTCGTATCATTTGAGAAAAAAAATCTCCAGCACCAGAGGGGGTTCTACCACGTCTTCACAGACTTCAAGAAAGCACTCAACAGAGTCTGGCGGGAGGCATTATGGGCCACAATGAAGAAATATAACTTTGGGCAAAAGCTTTTCAATACCCTCCATCAACTCTACTCCAAAGTAACCAGTGGGGTGCTCATACAGGGCGCAGCTGGAGAATGTTTCCATACGTCGGTTAGAGTTCACCAGGGCCGCCTCCTTTCTCCCTCATCTTTCGACAAGTTTGTGGAGCACACCATGTCAGCATAGTCAGCTCTGGAGGAAGAACCATCACAAACTTTTGCTTTGATAACATCGATGGTCTGACAGGCAGTGAAGACGAACTCGCGAAGCTTGTTGAATGAATGCAACATTACCAAAATATGGCAGGAATATCAGCATACACTATGTTCATGTCACCAATCAACAATTGCATCAAACCATCATGTAAAACCGTGCGAAGATCTACTGACATCAGTAAGGAAACGAAAAACTATGTTGACATGGCCATGGAATAAGATCCAATGCCAGAACCAAACCCATCCAGGGAAGTGTTAAAGAAGGGGATGGAGGTGACGACCGTGGAAAAACTACGGGCAGACAATTATGCAGAGTGAACAGGGAAAACATTTGCAAGAAACCCAGGCCTTGGTAC